>JACEGR010003737.1:0-99494 GCA_014170235.1 Listronotus bonariensis
TTTTGGGATACTTTAGAAAAATCCCTGTGATTTAAAGCCACATTTGAGGGCCGCCTTTTAATAGTCAAAAAATGTATTTTCTACGCCAAAGAAATTGACAACCAAAAAAGGTTTACGTAAAAATCGAGAATTTTAAGTAAAAGTAAGTAAAAGTAATGATTTGTTTACAACTGACATTAATTTCATGATATTTATGTCAGATAGAAATTCTAGCTGTGAACACGGTCAAAAATGTTGTCTGATATAAATTTTTGATTGTTTACACTAGTCAGAATTTTTATCTGACGTAAATATCAAGCAATAAAAGTAAGATCAAAACGTACCTTTAAAAATGTTTTGACCTCCAAATCGTTAAAAATCCCCGTTTTTACTTTAAAAATCCCGTTTTACCTTGTTATCAAAAATCCCCGAAAAAAGTCTCTGGCAACATTGTTCAATACCCGAACGCTGCAAGTTCTGATACGCAAAACGAAAACCGTCGGCACCAGTGTCCTAATAGGGGAGTACGTGTGCATCGACAACATCGCATCGTCTGTTTCAGTCGAACCTATGTGATTCAGTATATTCAGAAATACTCTTTTCCACTTGGAGAATTGCAAAGGGCGAATGAAGATTTTCCACACCTGTATATGTGTTTATATATGAAATTAATCCTTTACTTTGGAAAAATGTTCATATGGGTAATACAGCTGCCATGTCGTTCCACTTTTTTAATGTTTTAAGTATTAACGGCCAGTTCTAATCCATAAAGCATTATTAATATTTGTACTAAACAAAATACATAGAAAAAAAAATCATTTTTTATATTGCACCCGCAAATTCAATCCAAATTCTGTACATATTACGATTAAAGAACATGTTGACTTCTTTTCCTCCAAGCGCTACTAGCAAATTTTCATAGATGCCCTCCGCCTACAACCGAGAGAGAGAGAGACAGCATTCACTGAGTGTTTTGGGTTGCCTGCCAATACCTGATGAAATGCGCCGGAGGCGAAATGGTTTGTTTCTTTGCTGCAAGGCATTGACCCTTTACTGTTATACGTGGCGTATTTATTCTTCTTTATTTTGGCTTAAGGTATCTTGCTTTTTATTCAGAAATCCGGTCATAAAATGCAATAACCATGCGAAGTTTTTGTTGTTTAAATTCAATATTAAGGAGTTTTCGCATAGTAATAGATTTAAAATTTTTGTTTGTTAGGATGTTAGGATAGGTAGAGCGTAGTAAATAATGTGATTATTTTTTTCATGACCGTGCCGACTCTAATACTGGTAGGGATTGGGGTTTGTTTCAGACGCAAATATAGACTTTGCAGAAAGTTGTTCTGGTTACTTGATTTTTTATTCGATTCTGCTTATTGTCTCAGGAATCCAGAAATGGTAAAATATAGACGTTGACATTTAAAAATTCAAAATTGGAGTCATTTCCGGTTAAACCGGAAATAACAGAAAAGTGAGAAATATGCGAAAACTCCCTCTTTCTATACCCTTTACCTATACCATTTCTTTTTATATCAAGTCTTATTTTGACATGTCTAAAACTCTAAAAGTTATAACTTGTCTAATAGATTCGATTATCACCCTGTATTTACATTTTGTTTAAAAATAAGAAAAAGGTAGTTTACTTAGAGAAAAGTCATAGTTTTGAAGATTTTGCGAACCCTGTATACAAAATAAACATTTCCTCTTTTTGAATCTTATGCTGCCGCCACACATTGGGCGAACCTGTGGCCGAATTATTTGTCGAAACATTTGGCAAACTATTTGTAAGCAAATGTGTGTGTCAAAAAAGTTGGGCCATTCAACGCAAATGCAGACGAACTACCCGTCCACAATGGTGTTTGGGAAAGTTGGTCGTAGTTCGCCCAATGTCTGGCGGCGGCAAAACATTTTAACAACCAAAATTTTTTATAAGAATGACTATTTAAAATATTTTTTTAATCCATTTGTCCTCTTGTAAACCCCATCCATGGACATGGACAGTCTCTACAACTCTATATATATTTTTAAAGTGATTTAGAAAGTAAGATTTTTTAACAGCATAGATTCATGGCACGACAAATAACAGCCTCAAGAATTTTTTTCTTGTAGTATTACTTACCGATTCGCCTTTTTCTCCCTTTTCCCCCTTTTGGCCTGGATATCCTGGTGGTCCTGGCAGACCAGGAGGACCCATCAAACCTGGTGGTCCAATATCACCGTATTCACCCTTTTCTCCTTTAGGACCTAATTGACCCTATAAATTATAATAGATTAGTTTGAAATGTGCTAAATTTTTGACAGTTTAATTTATTTTAATATACACTATACAGTGTGTCCCAGGATAGGTGTCACCAAGAGGACAAATAAACAAATAATTTTAGATTTTTTAAATGCCCATTTGGGAAAACTAGTCGCATGATCTAAAACCGATAAATACAACATTTTACTCCGGTTGGTTATTACTAACCTACAGGGCGAGTTATAACTATAAATATGAAAAATGACCAAGAGTAAAATACCTTTATTTTTAAAAAATAGGACAAGATTTTATCTGTAAATGTTGAGAATTAAATTTTATGTCAAAATTTAAAGTTAAATAATTAAAGTCAAAAAATATATTTTTGTACCATTTTGCATTATGAATTAACAGTTTGTTAAATACTTGGGTTAAGACTCTAAATTTAAAAAAAACATATTTAAAATTATTAAATTTTCTTTTAAATTTTGCTCCTCTTCCCCATTATTTAAGTTAAAATGCATAATGTAAAAAATTAACAATTACACTTTTTTTTTACTTAAGTTATGACTTTAAACTTTCAGTTCTCCACAACCTTTACTCATACAATTTTGTTCTATTTTTAATAATAAAAGTAGTTAATTCCTGGGTATTTTTACATTTTTAGTGATTTTCCTTTGTAATACCATAAAGTAACATACCTACGGATAAGAGAAACCATGGCATGCAAAAATGTTCGTACCGCTTTTACGGCGGGCTTCATCTACCGGTTTACACTTTAAATGCGTCGGTCGATGCCTCGCCTCGTAACATCAGCGGTGGGGAGACACGTAAGCTTACTGAAATGACTAACTGGCGGTATTTCAACGAGAAACGAATAAAATTATATTGGGAGTTTTCGCATGACCTGTCCTTAAATCGGCTATTCCATGGTAACTCTTATAATTTCCTTACTCTATGGTAATACCAATAGAAGTAAAATTTTGCGACCAGTTTGTCGCAAAATGTCATTTTAAAATTCAAAATGTTTTGTTCATTTGTCGTCTTGAAACACCTATCCTGGGACACACTGTATGTAATTTTTCAAATTTATCTAGGTCAGTAATGTAATGGACTTTATGATATTAACACTTTGAAAACCTTTTAGAGGATTCCTTTTGACGAGTCTACCACGATTATTCATACCGCCATATATGAAAGCAGCATAGCCTGTCAATGTCAAATGTTTCGGGTGTCGGACTGGGCGAACGCGGCACTTTTTGTCGGACAAGTTTACCTCAATGTTTTATATGCACTTTTTAAACATTGTGACAAAAATGGTAAAGGTTACAGTAACGAAACCTGCCCAGTCGGATACCCGAAGCATGTGTTTGATTCTTATGGTTTTATGACTGTAACTTTTACCATTTTTGGCAAAATGTTTGAAAATTGCATGTAAACAAATAGGCTGATTTTATATAATTTTTTATTTCGTATGATCCCGGTTATAAAGCAAATTGTTTTAATTTCTCATTTATATCTTTTGTTAGAAACAACAATAACTGTTGACGTATCCTGAATGTACATCTACAATTTCGATTCGCTTAAGATAATATACAGGAAGGTATTCTAATCCTGTAATGCATCATGGAAAATCTGTCAAACGGTGACGAAAACCAAGGAAGATAAACTTTTTAATAAGGAGCGCTCGAGTTTTTTATATTTGTCCGAAAAATATAGGTTATGTTTGTGACGTCTTCTTTATGCCATAATATTGTTTATCTGACAAAATAAACTAATACTTGCATAAAATAAAATAAAATCACTTTAAAAACACAATAAAAATGGGTATCTTATCCTTAATAACGATTTTAAAAGTAAAATCCCTTTTAAAAATATCCAAAGTTCAGTGACCCCTATTTACAGGTTTTAAAATTCTCTGTAACTGCACTAATAATAACACTCAATTTAACTGTAAACAGTAAAAACTAAACATGTATAAAAATCCAATGACTAAAAAGAAAAAAATAACACCAAAACCTAAAAAAAAGCTTCCAGTACGATTGTAAACAAAGAATTAAGGGAAAAGAATACGTCATAAATTTAGTGAACATAGGCTTAAATGGGATCGAGCGCTCCTTATTAAAAAGTATATTTTCCTCGGCCGAAAACACACGAGTGTTTTAGGGTTTTAAAAATATTTTTTTGAAATTTTAAATAGAATGCTGTAGTTATTATATTAAAAACGGAAATATAAATAAGTTTGCAACAAAAATCATTAAACTGCATCTTTATTCTTTATATCTTTATTTGTTTAAAAGTTATTGCAAAAACAACGTTTTTACTAAATTTGTTAAAACATAATTCAATTTTAAATTTTTGTGATCAAGCCTGCCATGACAAAACAAATAAGTTTTTAAACTTTATCTTAACTATAATTTTACCAATAGTATTAATAAAAATAGCCCTAAAGATAATAATAGTAATACTATTAATTATTATTACAAAATTGTCAGAAATAATAACAACATTAATAGTACCAAGATGCCCAACAGAAACTTTTACTTATTTATTGATATTTAAAATAGCCCAGGTTTTGCAATTTCTTTAATAATTATTAATAGTGTTAAAATTGTATTATTGTTTTGAATTGTTAATCTCCTTGTCACGCCCTAATGTTAAGTCCCAAAATTTAATATTTAAAACAAGGTGTAGAAGAAGGCGGGAAAATGGCACTATTTTTTACACGTTTGGGAAGATTTTTGTTGAGTTTGGTCTTATTATAATAATTACTAGTAATATTATTATCTGGCTACTCTAATTATTATTACTATTATTAAAATAACTATAATCAAGATAAAGTTTATTAAGAAAATGTTTGGTTTGTCATAGCACGCTTGATAACAAATGTTTAAAAATTCAATTGTTTTTTGACGAATTTAGTAAAAACGTTGTTTTTGCAATGACTTTTAAACAAATAATAGATATATAGAATAAAGATGCAGTTTATTGTTTCTTGTTGCAAATTTAATTATGTTTACGTTTTAAATAAAATAACCATCAGTCTTCTATTTGAAATTACAAAGAAAAATTTAAAAACAAACCCTAAACTCGTTAAACAGCGCCTCTAGCGGAAGCAAAAAAATACAATATGACTAAAGTTAGTTTTATTATTGATCAGCAAAGGTTTCTCTTTAAAACACAACTAAGTTTGTTAATTCTCTTAAGGCAAACGAAAATTATGAGCTTTTCCACCAGTACGATTTCTTCTCTCCCTACTGCCCTATTTTGCGTCCTACAAGAAAAACTGATTGACCAAAACATGCACAATTTTAATATTATTACCGCGGTTAATATTGTTTTTCTAACTTATACTAAGTGATTTCCAGAAAAATACATTTTTATTTACGAATATAGCTGTTACGCCCCTAGCGGTATAGTTAGGAACTTGAAAATATATTTTTTCTAAGGTTTGCTACCTATCCACTCTTAATGAAATACCCTGTATGTAGCATACATGTACTTACGGGTAATCCAGGAGGACCTTGTGGTCCAGGTTCTCCATTTCGCTCCTGGTACGCCTGCTGGTCCAATCAGACCCATGTCACCTTTTGGTCCTAAAAATGGTAATACATAAAGCTTGAACGAGAGCAAAGTTCATGATATTTTCATCAATCATTTATAAAAACGTTGACTTTTAATCCATTATCGTTTTTTTTTAATGTTTGCTCTAACTTCAGACTAATACATTTTCTAACGCAATCATATATTATGAGTTTTGTCATTTTTATCCTGGAGTGTCATGATATTATAAGTAAACTATTTTCACAACATTAGGTGCACGACTACACCGTCTGAATAAGCCTATAGGAATTTTAAATCAAACACTTAATTCGTTTTGTGAAAATAGTATCTAAAAATGTTATAACAACCGCCAGTATTTTTATGTTGTTAAAAAAACTAATACATGAGGAAAACGGCTAATGCGATTTTTTAAACTTATTTAATAAACCCCATTTAAAAATGTCACCAAAATACCGGGTATCAACAAATTTATTTCAAATCAATTTAATTTGCTTCACTGCCATAAGACGAACAATGCCAAATGGATTAAAAGCTGTATCTACAGGGTGGCTCTAGAAGGTGCGGAAAAATGCTACCACAAATTCCTGAGGTTAAAATATGACGATTTAACCCAACTTACCTTAGTCCAAAAATGGATGGTTTCGGAGATACAGGGTGTTAAAAATTTATTCTGGTTGTAGTTTGTTTATAAATAATTTTTCTTAGATAAGGTGTACTGTTAAAATATTTGACTCTAGAGAGTTTAGGGAGGTGGGAAAGAATCAATCCTCTCTCAATTTTATTGTAAATTCTAAGGGGCGCCACCTGTGATATCTTGCACAAATTAAAAAAAGCCTTTTGAACCACTCTAAATGACACTTCTATAGAATAAATATCAACTTTGAACATATTCTCGTAAAAGGTATATTAAAAGTTGATTTAGGCAGCCGTTTTTAGGATATCTGAATTAAAAAAAAAATTCCGTAAGACCATGTCTAAAAATATAGAGGGTGTTTAGGAAATTAGATGCTAATATGTAAAAGGTGTTAAATTTTTTGGTGATTTTCAAAAGCAAAGTTTAAATAAACCTATGTCCTAAATGGCCTATTTTTTTAGATACAGGGTATAAAACTTTTTACCACTCTTAATCTTAAAAGCTAAGACATTTGGGACATAGGTTTATTTAAACTTTTGTTCCTAAAATAATCTTAGAAATCATACATTATAAGATTATCATCTAACTCCTAAACACTCTGTATACCTCAGACATGGCCATATAAAAGTGATTCAAGAATGATTTTTAATTAGGCATCTAAAAACGGCTGCTTAAATCAACTTTTATCAAGTATAGCTTATTTATGTAGAATATGTTAAAGAATAAGAATTTGTATCTAATAGTTATATACTAAGTGGCTCAAAAAGTTATTTCGTTTTTAATTTGTGCAAGATACCGCAGGTGGCAAGCTTTAGAGTTTAATATAAAATTGATAGCAGGTTTTTATTTCCCACTTAACTAAACCTTCTACAGCCAAATATTGTGACAATACATCTACTATAAACTAATATAATTATAAAAACAATGAACAAATTAAAATACATATTTAACAGACCGTATCTCCGAAATAATTCACATTTGGGTTAGAACCTCATATTTTAGCTTCAGGAATTTGTGGTAGCTTTTTTTTCGCAACTTTTTATTATTATCTAAACTGCTGCTCAATTCAACTGCAACTGGAAATTTTTTGGTAAATTTCAAATCGTTATTACTCTTAAGTAAAATGCAATAGCAAAATGCGGCTTTTACCGTTTTGTAGGATAACTTTTTTGGAAAAAATGGCCATTTCACTTTGTGTAAATTTTCTCTTGTTTTTATTCTACAGGGTGTAATAGAAAAGTCCGTTTTTTTACAAAAACTTTGTCAAGAGCGACATTCTACAAAAAAATAGTTTGTGTTTTTAATTATATAGTGTTATTTAGTAGACCATTTAAAAAAAACAAGTTTCTCAGATTTTTAATATCTGCTCCATTTTTTATGTTATAATTTTTTTCAACAAATTGATTTTTTTTCATATTGTACTCCCTGTATTTAACAGTTTATCACAGCGATTAATTTTTTAGATAATTTTAAATGTACATAAGTACCCTTTTAAAACTGTATTAGAATTTTATTTCTAAAAAAATATTAACGTCAGTAGCGTCACAAATGTAATTAAATTGTATTTTGGTAAAATATCAATTCCCAAAGTTTCTGTGAGCACCACATATTCTGTATTTAAGATTTTAATTGTTTCTTTACAATTTTTAGAAACTACGGACATTTATCTCGGGACGGTTTTTTACTTTTTTAGAAAAAGTCATCAGTGGAGTAGATATAATTTTTCTTCTGAATGCTCTTTTTACTTACCAGAGGATTATTGCATGGAAGTAATAATTTGTAATTCGGGTTATTTTAGGGCATTTATCGATTAGCTTAGAACAAACGTTAACATTTTTTTAAATCTTAGTAATTTTAGAAAAAAAATATACAGGGTGTTTCAAAAATTAAAGCTTCCACATTTGTATTTTTTTTTAATGAAAAGCAGGGTGTGAATCCTTAGATGATTTTACGAAGAAAGTTTAAATAAACTTATGATCTGACTGTCCTAACTTTTGAGATACAGGGTGTGAAACTTAAAAAAACTTGTAATGACCTAAACCTCTATGCAACTAGTGAGCGGGATCTACAACAGTCTCTTAAGTGGTTCACGAATGTACCAAAGATGTTGGCAGGAAGTTCTTATAACAGAATTGTATAAGTTGGATAAGAGAGATTTGGAGAGATTAAATTAGAGATTTAAAATGCAGGTACTTGCGTTTTTTAAAAAAATAAACCTTGCCACTTTTACCAAAACACCAATAAGGCATTTTTATCAATTTTTACAATATATGAACATGCCGAGAAATGCTTCATATTTTATTAAGTAAAAACTATTCGTCGGACAAAAGAATAACATGATATCAAATTTGCTTAAAAGTAAATGAAATTTATAAAAATAATTTTTGTTTCAAAAAAAGCAGTGGCGTACTATGATTTTCTTTAAAAAATATTTAATTTAAATCCCGCTCGAACGCCACTGAAAGAAAGAAAAAAATATTTTACTTTAAAATATGCCCCGCAATGTGTAGTGGCTGTGTACCAAATTTTATTAAAATTTGTAGAGTAGTATCACAGTTATTATAAAAAAAGGTATATATTTGTTTTAAGTTTCACACCCTGTATCTCAAAAGTTAGGACAGTCAGAACATAAGTTTATTTGAACTTTCTTCGTAAAATCATCTAAGGATTCACACCCTGCTTTTCATTAAAAAAATACAAATGTGGAAGCTTTAATTTTTGAAACACCCTGTATATTTTTTTTCTAAAATTACTAAGATTTAAAAAAATGTTAACGTTTGTTCTAAGCTAATCGATAAATGCCCTAAAATAACCCGAATTACAAATTATTACTTCCATGAAATAATCCTCTGGTAAGTAAAAAGAGCATTCAGAAGAAAAATTATATCTACGCCACTGATGACTTTTTTAAAAAAGTAAAAAACCGTCCCGAGATAAATGTCCGTAGTTTCTAAAAATTGTAAAGAAACAATTAAAATCTTAAATACAGAATATGTGGTGCTCACAGAAACTTTGGGAATTGATATTTTACCAAAATACAATTTAATTACATTTGCGACGCTACTGACGCGTTAATAATTTTTTAAGAAATAAAATTCTAATACAGTTTTAAAAGGGTACTTATGTACATTGTTAAATTATCTTAAAGAATTAATTGCTGTGATAAACTGTAAATGTAAATATTAATTTGTTGAAAAAAATTATAACATGAAAAATGGAGCAGATATCAAAAATCTGACAAACTTGTTTTTTCAATATGGTCTACTGAATAACACTATACAATTCAAAATTCAAATAAAAAAATTGTAGAATGTCGCTTTTGACAAAGTTTTTGTAAAAAAACCGGACTTTTCTATTACACCCTGTAGAATAAAAACAAGAGAAAATTTCCATAAAGTGAAATGACCATTCTTTTCCAAAAAAGATATCCTACAAAACGGTAAAAGCCGCATTTTGCTATTGCATTTTATTTAAGAGTAATAACAATTTGAAATTTACTAAAAAAATTCCAGTTGCAGTTGAATTGAGCAGCAGTTTAGTAAGTACATTAATAATTGTTTTAAAAATATAAATAATTTATGCCAAATTCTTCAATTCAGGATTTAGGTAAATAATTTTGTTATTTTCTTATCTTTACTTTAATAATAAACCATTACGAATATATCAATACCAACATACAACAAACAAAGTCATATGTAACACGGGTGATTCTTCCTTGGAACGAAAGTAATACCTGGAAAACCTGTAAACCCCCTATCACCCTTCTCTCCTTTTCGACTAGGTTCCCCTGGTTCCCCCTTTTGTCCGGGTAGACCACGCAACATAGTTTGACCATCTTGACCCTAAGCAAACGACAACTTTAGTACATAGCTTCATATCAATCTATACGTTAAAATTATTATTAATGTGCACCGCATAATAATGTATTTTATATAACCTTAATCAATAATGTTTAATTTTATGTAGTAAAATTAAATTCCGAAAAATGTAAGTACTATTTAAATAATGCTTATTTAAAATTTAGATACTAGAAAAGATATAATAATATGTATTTTCTTAGTAGATACTTTTAGAAATTATTATTATTACAGATAACATAAAGTATTATTTTTTTCCTAGGAACGTATTTCTTTTTGCCCAAGGAAGATAAATAAAACAAATGATAATAATTTTAAAGTTTCAACTTCTTTGAAAAAGTATCCAAGGAGTTTTACCTGTATTTTTGTTTAAATTATAGCTTATTTTATAATTTTTAACATATTTCTTATTTTAAAATAGCAACTTAAAAACGAAAAACAATAGATTGAAACAACAGATTGAATAAGGTCCCTAAATTGATTAAATTGCAGAATAAGGTAATGTTGTTTTATTTTCAATTATTTGACTATAAACAATTAGTTTGCTAATTCTGAAATGTCAAATTTTATAAGTTAAAAAACTTTTTACTGTAAAAATCGACAACAAATATATATATAAAATCAATAAAAATCATTGGCATTATAATTTCTTATTACCTTATTTCTACTTAAAATAACGTAAATAAATTTAATATTTATTTTGAGATTTAGAACGCTTAAAAAATATTATTTTATCCTACAATGATGTATAACTTCTTATAAAACACAAATTTTACGTATTTTACGTCATCGGGTACTATTACCATATGGACCTATTACTTCTGAACATAGAGCCGGTGAATCATAAAACCTATTTGGGCATTTTGAACTAAACTAACCTCACACGGGTAGTTTGAACTGGCTTAACTAGAGCTTAAGCTCCGTTTGTTTTGATATTTAAACATGTACTTTTGACCCGGCCGATTAATTTTATTACTTAGAAATTATTTTTGTCTTTTTACCTTGCAAGTTTGAAACCTTCAAAATTATTATTATTTTTTTATTTAAGATGATGTTTTTATTAATATCAAAATTATTAAATTTTACTATACAGGTTGTTCTCAATATCAATTTTAATAGTCTTTTAAGCTGCACGTTGCAGTGCACATTAATAACTTGAAATGGGTTTGTATTTTTTTCTATGTACATTTACATGCCCACAAAATATACAATGTCTACTCTAGTGACTATAAAATTAAAAAAATACTGTCTACAGTGATACGAACAACGCAGCATTACCGTAATAAAATCATCATTTATAGTATTAAAAACAAAACATATTTTGACAGAAACAATCAAAGTAAATTATAGGTATAAAACACAAAATTGTATAGTGGTTCATGGTTAAAAATATATTTTGCAATCAGATTTAAGATAGTGCCATATGTGCAGTAATTTAATTAAATAAAAAAAAAGCTGAGCGTGTTTCCTAATTAAGTAAAAAATTTAAACACAAATCTCTAAAGAGATACATAGTGTAAATTTTTTTAAAAAAAAAAAAAATAAAGAACTTTTTTGCTTTTTATTAATATCTTAAATAAGAAAAATGAATATACGATTTTTTACTAAAATGTGACAGTGTTGTTACCAGAAGTTTAACTTGATTATTGTTTATTAAAAATAACTAAGGTATATTTAAGATAATATTAAAAAAAGAATTATTAGTTTAAAAAATACTCTCTGTATTTTAAAAATAACGCATTTCAGGACCAATGTTTATATGAACTTTTTTCGTAAAATTAGCTTGTGAATGAGCCCTTAAGCAAAATAGAAAAACCGCTATAAGGAAACACATTGCATTTATTTTAAATATTCTTTTAAAAAAGTTTTTTTATATGTTTTGTGGGCATGATGAATTAAATGGTGGTAAAATTTTAAATATTGTAAATAAATAACGATTACCGAATAGCTGCCGTTCTGACGGAAAAACCCCGTATGGTACAGAGGTATTGTAATTATGCACATACGGTGTTTTCTCTGTTGGATTTCTACAGCATTTTTAACGTAAAAATACAGCCTTGGGTTTTTAAAAGTTTTCCACCAAATAAAGTGCATGATTAATTATTAACCTTGCCGGAGAAAAAAGGGTCTGTGCAAAAAGTTCACTCGGCAACTTCATTTTATGACGGCTAAAGAGTAAATTGTTTTATCTCCTATTTTTTTAAACATTTTTTGTAAAGGCGTTTTTGTCCCTTCCAAGTCGATTTCGCATGTTTAAATTTTTCCAATTCCAGAAAAAAATACATAACTTCTTTATAATGCGTTCTGAACATTTTAAGATTACTCTTGATGACGTAAATTATCATTAGAAACGGAAAAAATTCTATGAATATTTTTGATGTCTGCGGATATAGCGAAAACTAGAAAGGCATAGAACAAATCTGATTGCACAATCTCGATTTCGATTTTTGAAACAAATTCAGTGGTGAAAGTAAATCATGGCTAACTTAATTCGTTTTGAAAATACAGAGTTTTTTTAAATTTTGTCAATTTGGTCAGGCACTTGTAACTCGCTTGATATTAAGCGTAGGAAAAAAATGTAAATAGAAAAGTTTTAGGGATTTTTACGTAGAATTCAGTGGCGTACCTATATTTTTTTCGTTGACTTTTATTTTAAAAGTTATAACAAAGTTGGGTTTTTTAAATGAAACACCCTGTATATTTTATTATCAGTTGAAAGATCTTCCTAAAATCTATAAGAAATACCACATTTAATGTATGTATTTTTTAATAGTTTCGGAAATATAGTCATCATTAGGAGTTTTTTTAACGAAACACCCTGTATATTATATTACCGTTAAGATATTTTAAAGTGGTTTAAGAAAATACTACATTTGATATATTTATCTTCTTATAGTTTTGAAATAAGACCATATAAATCTAAAAATAGTAGTGTATACGCATTAAGATTTGGAAGCTCATATTTCCGAAACTGTTAGAGGAAATCATTTTAAATTTGGCAAATTCTTAAAGGTCGTTAAAATGCCTATTTTATGGTAATAAAATATAAAGGGTGTTTTATTTAGTTAGCCACGATTTACTTTTATCATTAAATTTGTTTTAAAATTGAAATCGGGATAGCGCAATAAGATTTGTTCTATCTTTTTAGTTTTCTGCTACACCCTGCAAGGTCAACGAAAAGGCGCCACCCTGTACATCCGATATAGGTACAATTTTTTTAGTAAAAATTACTTTTTTAATGGACTTTTAGAAAGAAGGTACTTTTTTTCGTAAAGTTAATAATTAAAAGTTTTCAATTTGGTAAGAACCGACTGCTGTATAGGACCAAAATCAAAATTTATTTTTTAGATTTGTTATGTTTTTTACATTTGGGTATTTAATGACAGCAATAAAAATATTGATATAATATATGTGGGACAAAAATCAACTTATTTTTAATATTAAAATATGGTACAGATATGTAAAATAAAAACAAATACTTACAGATATAAAAGCAAATAACCAAAGGGTGATATTTACATAAAAGTTAGTTGTGTGCGGAATCTACAATAAATAATTAACAAAACTATTATACCTACCTTAAACCAAATTTTACTAACAGTAAGTTTATGTGTTTATGCATATTAATTTTAGTTAGGGTGTCGAAAAACAAAAGACACAGTGTAAAAATATATTAGGAACATTACAAAATTAGGCGGTTTGTGCACAGTAACGTGAACTGTATAAATTAGTATATTACATTACAAGTGTGGAAACTCACTAATTTCACACGAGTGGGATTATTGTCAACAAACCCACAAGTGTAACAAAGTCATTTTTACACAAAGTAATGTACACTATTTTTCCGACGACCACTATTCACCAAAAACTAAATTTTAAGTTTGTCTTCACAGAAAAAATAAGAAAACAATTGAAAACTTTGCGACACTGTGGTGATATACAGGGTGTTCGGAAAATGCGTTAGGAAATTTTAAGGGTTCATTCTGGAATGAAAAATAATGTTAGTAAGTCTTTTGACAAAATGTCGAAATCTCCCTGATTACCAAGTTACAGGGGTTAAAAGTTCAGTTTTTATTTTGTTTTTTGACCATATTGTATTTATTTTTTAACAAATCTAGTTGACATTTGGCACATAAATCAAGCTTTGCAGATTTTAAAATTTTAATACAAGAGTATTTTTTAAATACCGCCAGAGGGCAGTTAACCTGAAACTTAAAATTTATTTACATCATAACTTTTTATTTTGAGAGATATTGCAAAGCCGGGGCGCTATTTTATAGACAATTAGAAACTTAAAAAATAAGGTACTCCTTATTAAAGTCGATAAACCCAACCGTTTAGGCACCAATTGCCATTAAAGTTTTTATCAATCTGAATCAAATTACCTACATTGATACAGGGTGTCCAGTAACTTAACCGACAAAAGTTTGCTTGGCGATTCTACAAACGAAAAATAAGAAAAAAACTTCATATGAACATATGTCCTAAGGCTCTTAGTTTTTGAACTACAGGGTGTTAAAAATTAAAAAAGAAAGTTTTTTTAAATTTTAACACCCCGTAGTTCAAAATCTAAGACGTTTAGGACATATGTTTATATGAAGTTTTTTTCTTATTTTTTGTTGTGGGATCGTTTGGTTAGGTTTTTCGGTTGAGTTACAGGTCACCCTGTATGTATGTATGTAGGTAATTTGATTGAAATTGATAAAAACTTTGAAGTCGATTGGTGCCTAAACGGTTGAGTTTATTGACTTTAATAAGAAGTACCTTGTTATTTAAGTTTTTAATTGTCTATAAAATGGCGCCCCAGGTTTGCGATATCTGTCAAAATAAAAAACTTATCATGTAAATAAATTTTAAGTTTCAGGTTAAGTGCCCCCTGGCAGTTCTAAAAATTACTTTTATATTTAAATTATAGAATCTGCAAAGTTGATTTCTGTGCCAAATGTCAACTAGATTGGTTAAAAATAAATGCAACATGGCGAAAAAACAAAAACAAAAATAAAAATTAAACTTTTAACCCCTGTAACTTGGTAACCAAGGAGATTTCGACATTTTGTCAAAGGACTTATTACCATTATTTTTCATTGCAAAATAACCCTTTAAAATTTTCCAACGTATTTTCCAAACACCCTGTATAATATACTTTTCCTCAGTGCGATTATTATGGTAGGAAAGCCCAAGAGGGGATTTCGGAATTTATTACAGCGCGGAAGATTTATATACCGGAACATATCTTGTACCCGGTTAAGTACCTCCACCAAATATGAGCCCTGTATACAGGGCCGATCGTAAAAAATAAAAATATATCCATCAGAAATTATCAAGCGCGTCTGATTAAGACAGGGTGAGTTAATTACATGCCAAACAGTGTATATTCCACCAATCTGACAATTTGAGAGTGGCGTAAAGGAAACAGAGGGCTACAAAAAAGAACGTCAGATTAACATTTTCGACCGTGACTTTTTTCATTTTGAAGAAAATAATTCAGCGATAACGAAAAATATATATTCTGATACAACCCGAACGATTTCCACAAGCCGAAATAGTAATAGTATTTTTTGACGTATTGAAAAGTTTACAGCCACTTTCCCCCACCGATGAAACGGTATACATTATAAACCATTTTTTCTTCTTATCATTAAAGCTTTGCAACTCATGAAGCTCGAGTAAATCCTCATTTAGCATCGTGGGCTCCCCTACTATTAAACTGTTGCTTTGTTTTACAGTCATCATTTTAGAGTTTTAATAACTCTAAATTAATTTTAAATAACAATATGACAGCTAGGACAACTGTTTTTTTGTTCTGGTTTGCCTAAGGCATATATACAATCCTCTTGAATGACATATATCACACTAGTGTTGTAAAGTACTTTGCAACATTAATTTAATTAAAGGTATTTTCTATGCATGAAAACAGTGTGATATTTGCTATTTTCATATGTGGTCGTAGGAAAAATATACTACATCACACCAGCCTGTAAAAAGTAAGATCAGCCTGGTGAGTGGGCCTATTTATTTCAAATCTGTTAAAATTATTATTATTATTAAAACTAAAACTAGGTATAGCCGAAAAAAGGGCAATTTATTATGGACTTATCATAAGTAGATCTACTCATTTGTTTTTTTGATAACTCTATCATTTTTTTATACGAGTAAGGTGCATTTTAAAATCTTACTACTGTAGCTTTAAGCTCTAATAATAATACCAAAGTTTTGTAAAAAAGTACAATCTTAAAGACCTTATATGTGTCCTTATATGAACGTGTTTTTGATAGCATTTCAGTGCCCAGAATTTCTATGAAATAGTCTTTTTCACCAGAAAAAAAGTGACATTGTGAAAATTTTTATTTTTAAACTTTTTAGAAAGTTTTCTATTTAAATTTTATCTCATTATTCAGGTAATGAAGAAAAGAACCCATTAGTTAAGAGAGTAGCTAGAAAGAAGGTAATAAGGTGGCGGATTTCCCAGTATGCTAAATAAAAAACTATTTTAGGGTGTTTACTGGTATTTTGTTATTTGCATACTTTACACTAACAGAGCTATTGCTTTATGAGTGAAAAGATCCACGATACATTTTGATGAAACTACAATATGTTTTAGTACATCAAAAAATAAAATACACGTGTTTTTATCACACTTTTAGGGGTGAAATGCACACCTAAATTTTCTTTTAAAAAAGCTTTTTTACATTTAAAAAAGTAACAATAGAGGCTGATAAATTTTCGATAAATTAAATTATGGTTTTGATTTCGTAAAGTTATCCCCGTGGGTTTTCAAGATATTTGAAGAAAAAAATTAAGCGTTAATTTCAGGGGTGCATTTCACCCCATAAAAGTATTTAATGGCCGATAAAAAAATATGTCTTTTATTTTTTGATATACTACAACATATTGCAGTTTTATCAAAATCAGCGAGGGCACAGGGATAATTTCTTTGTCAGTAAAATAGAAAAGAAAAAATATTTTTAAGCGTGTTCTGTTTCTTAAAAAATTTTTGACCTGCGTAATTTTACGGGCAATATTTAATGTAAATTTAGACGTGTTCCAAATTTTTATTTTTGAAACATTTTTAATGCAGTGGTCGCAAGGGTTAATTTTTGATATGATTTTTGCGCACAAAAATATTTTAATATATAAATAATAAATAAATAATGAATATGGACCTAAGTAAAATGGTAAAATTAGTTCAATTAAATAACTGTAACTTTAATTTACCTTATTTTGAATGAGTTTAAATTTTAAACTTTTTAAATTAATAGCGCATAGTTTCGCACTTGTCCAGGAAATGTTCGCATGCAACATTATTTTCCACATTGTTGTGTAACGAGGCCATTTTAAAGATCATAAATTTTGATGTAACAAGAAAAACATATGAAAAAATTTGGGCTAAGGAATGTATAAAAACAAAAAACTGTTTAGCATTAAAATGGATAAATTCGTTCGTTATAGGTAAGTAAGTAAGTTTCAAAGTGTGCATTCTCCAAAATTAGATTGTATTGTTATATTTATTAATAAAAAAATAAATGAAAAACGTGTAGAATAAATGTAATGTTTTTTTCCTACTAAACTACAGCTATTAGAAAATTAAACTAACTGTTGTAATTAAACAGTAAAAATGGGAATTGTACACTTTAAAACGAGGCCCCTCATTGTAATTCTTGGTAATATAACATTTATTGAACGTTACCGTTGTTCAATTACAAATACTGTTTTGTGTATGTACAGTGACCGCCAAAGGGTTGCACAACATATGGGAAATTTTTTTATTTTTAATATTATTAAAAAACGTTTTTGGCAATCACCTCTGCCCATCGAGTAACCAAAAAATCAATAATGACATCCAGCTTATGGGCGTCCTTTGTAGATATAATAAAAAAATAAAAAAGCAAGGTTAGGTTGGCTCGATATCTAAAAAGTTATTTGAAAAGATGTTAAGAATTTAGGCCAATGTGCAAAATTCAAGGTAAATGTTTAAAGAAATAAAAGAAGAAAAGAACTGCCTTAAAAAACTGTTCATTTTAAAAATACTTGATAAAAATAGCCTTTTCTGTCATGGCTTACTACATTTTGATTGTAATATAGTAATACAGCTCTTTGAAAAAACAGGTGTACACACTTTAGAGTACTTGCCAAATCTTAATTTTTTAATTTTCTCGTTTAAAGTATAGTATAAAAGAAAATACAAAAATTATGATAAATCAAATAAGTTTTTGATTACTTTATAGTAATTTTATAGACTTTATTAGGACTAGATTGGTATATCAAGCCAACTAACCTCACTATTTGATATCCTCATTTAATTTTTATTAATTATCTCCCCAACGGACGCCCATGAGCCGGATATTATTGCAAAAACGTTTTTAATATAATAATTTCAATAATTAAAAATTTTCCAATATTATCGTTAGTTAATCAACTAAACTTAAAATTTTAAGCCTTTTAAATTAGGCAGTTATAAATAAAGTCCACAAATAATAATGATTAAATGCACATGCACAAGATGCACTAGAAATTAATCACAATTATAACAGAAAAAGCCAACAAAACAACAAAAGACTAATTATTTAATTTTAAATATTTCCTTTTCATGCATCACATTACTTTAATATATTTTATTTAATAGGTTTAATCGGCAAGAGTTGGCAATTTAAGCAATGTTTTGTCTGCCAACTTTTGTTGAATTAGAACTATGTTAATACAATTTGTGCGTATAAATACAATTCCAATAATAGACATGCACAATATCCAATTTTCCCCATATGATATGAAGCTATGCAATGAAGTATGTGGTTTAGTTAGATTTTTATGAAAATTTCATGAACTGATTTTTATTTTTATAATGTTTATTAATTATTTAATTAAAAATACTGGTACATATTTTTTCCGAATGACTGGCAGATTAGGTTGGTGCCCTGTACCTGTACCAAACCGGTACCAAATATATTTTGACAAATTTTGATCGCGAATAACTTTAGAACAAAAAAGATATCAAAAGTAGTTTTCCCGAAAAGCCATAGATCTTTTCATTTGTTTGTGACTAAGGAATTCAATCCCGCAGCAAAACTTAAATCCCGCAAAACTGCGGGATAAAAATCATCGATCTCGCGGATCCGCAAGAATGCGGGATTGTTAATAATTTTTTGTAATAAACCTATTAAACATGCTAATTACTAAGAAAAAGTCATAAACCAACTATGGTAGTTGCAAAAAGTTTTTATTTCATATACAAAAATACAAAATACAGCACAAACTTATTTTAAAGGTCAATTGTCAACTTTACCTAGTCGCATTGATTTTTATAGTATTTTCGGACAAAAGATAACATATCCAAGGTATCATCTTTTAAGTTTGATCTTAGTTTATTACAAATATATCCTGCAGCTGAAAACGCACGCTCAGCCTCGACACTTGTCGGCGGAATAGACTTTACACAGTTGTAAATTAATATTGAATCCTGCAGATGCCGCACGGAAAATCCCGCAATGTTGATCCCGCAGAAACTTAGAGGGATCCCGTATTTGCAGGATCCTGTGATTGCGGGATTGGATTCCCTAGTTGTAAACAAAAACAAAATGGCCGATTTTTCGATATAGGGCAACTTTGTTATTTTAAATGAAACACCACTTATATTTTTCTACAATCGTAAAATTATTTTTTTTTGTCAAAAAATGCAAAATATGTATGGTTATTTTTCAAAATGTTGGGATTATTGGTCTCTCAAAATTGACTGCTGGTCAATAAGGGTATTGTTTGACAATGTCAATGTCAAGGTTACAGAAAAAAAAGGAAAACAAAACATTAATTACAGTAAGGCTAGATTACTTCTTTAAAACATTTAAAAATATTGAGAAAAACCTTTAGCTTTGTTCCCATATTTTTTCTTGTAACCTTGGATGTAGCAAATTTTCATAGTCAAATACCTACTACTCTTAACAGACATGTCATGCAGTCAATTTTTTAAAGATTAATAAATCTATTATTTTTGAAAATAATCATAGCTTATGTTACATTTTTTTAATAAGAAATGTTAAGTTTTGATCTTTATTATTTGCTCCAAAGTTATTTGCGATCAAAATAGGGCAAAATATAGTCGAAAACTCTATATATTTGGTAGACCATTTAAAGCTAATTCTTATATAAAAAATGTATAACAAAGTTTTGAAAAAATTCAACACATAAGTCAATAAATTGTACAAATTGAATTATGTTAATAGTTATACAAAATTTAAATGTGAAAGAACTAAAAATACTCAAAACATTTATACCATGTTAGGCAAGATGTATTTCATTTTTATTTTTAAACATCAGGTGTATAAAAAATCCTGTTAGTAGTTTTACCTTACAGGAAAAACTTTTAAATGATTTTTATGTCGTATAAATTTACTTTGTGAAATTATAATTTATTTTTCCTCATTATTATTATTATTATTATTTAATTCCTCTGTGAAGAAGTCAAAAACTCATGCCCTATTTATCAAATTTAATTAAAGTATAAACGGCAGGTAAAGTAAATTTTATCGACATTAAATCATTTCTATCAGGCTTTTTATTGTTTATCTTGCATGAAATTGTGAGATGACGGTATATTACGAATTTGGAGTATACCTTTTAGGTTTGCCTTGGTCATATCATTATTCTTTTCAACTTCGAGGTTTTTTACCGCGGGGCCCCTTAAGCGCAAGGCCGTAGGCCACTGCCTACACCACCTACGCCTAGCTAAGCTACTGGAAACATATACCAAATAACTTATTGTTATGTATTTTATTTTTGATGGTGTTACAACTTTTGTTTTTTTTTATAATAAAAACAGTTCATGTAATTTTTCGTCAAGAGGAAAAATGTTTATGGTACGTTACCCTTTTACCCCGTTTGCCTCTAGCTCCTTTTTCTCCAGGGGCTCCAGGGGGACCTAGTGGTCCAGGATCACCTTTCTCACCTTAAATGTAAATCAAAATGGGTAACTGATCTGATTTGACAAGCTATTTGGACGTTATTTTTAATTTTATAGTTTCATTTCTAAAAGTTATTAATTCTGTAATAAAACTTCTACCACTTATTGGATATTTTAAATTTTAAATAAACATATAGTCCAAGAGCTTATGAGCGGCAGACTTTTGTTACTTTGTAAAAGCTAAAAGTTTGTCAGTGCATGCTCCCAACATAGATCAAAGCAATGGTAGTATGAAGTTTGACTAATAGTGGTTTGGCAGGTACCAGGTACCAAAGGTTAATTCATTTACTTCTCAAATTTTGTCATTTTGTGAAAGCTGAATTTTAGATATGTTACTTGGGCACCTATTAAAAATATTTCTATAGTCGCAAGACAGTTGTGGCAGTTCCAACCCCTTGGCAGACAAACATTTTGGGGTGACCCAATGGTCCGAGGAAGTCCAATATTTCTGTTATTTAACAAGATATGACAAAAACTCTTGAATAGAAGGAAAAGAGTTTTTAAATAGGAATATCCCAAAAGTATTTTGATGTGTACAGGGTGTTCCAAAAAAGTTATAGCTGTGAGGATAGTTTTTTCAAAAATTGCTTTTTTTGAGACACTCTGTACACATAGAAATATTTTTAGAAGTTGCCTGTTTGGAAAGCATTTTATAGACAATCAAAAACTATTTATTAAAGTCGATAAATCTAACCGTTTAAACACCAATAGACATCAAAGTTTTCATTAATTTCAATCAAATTACCTACATACATACAGGGTGTCCAGTAACTCAACCGATAAACCTAACCAAAGGATTCTACAACAAAAAATAAGAAAAAAACTTCACATAAACATATGTCCTAAGCGTCCAAGTTTTTGAACTACGGTGTTTGTATGAAGTTTTTTCTTATTTTCTGTTGTAGAATCGCCTCGTAAAGTTTGTCGGTTGAGTTACTGGACATCCTGTATGTATGTAGGTAATTCGATTGAAATTAATGAAAACTTTGATGTCTATTGGTGCCTAAACGGTGAGGTTTATCGACTTGAATAAAGAGTACCTTATTTTTAAGTTTTTGATTGTCTATAAAATGGCCCCAGCTTTGCGATATCTGTCAAAATAAAAAGTTATGATGTAAAGTAAATTTTAGATTTTAGGTAAAGTGCCCTCTGGCGGTATTTAAAAAAGTACTTTTGTCTTAAAATTTTAGAACCTGCAAAGCTCGATTTGTGTGCCAAATATCAACTAGATTGGTTAAAAAATAAATGCAATATAGCGAAAAAACCAAAATAAAAATTGAACTTTGACGGCTTGTAACTCGAAAACGAATGACATTTTGAAAAAAATATATGAAGCTCCACCCCCTTAATTTTCGTGATCGATTTTGAATCAACCTGTATAAGACTTTTTGTCATATCTTGTTAAATATCAAAAATAAAAGACTTTCTCGGACCCCTGGGCAACCCCAATATTTGTCTGCCAAGGGGTTGAAACTGTCAAAACTGTCTGGCGACTAAGGAAATATCTTCTAATAGATACCCAAGCAACATATAATAAATTCAGCTTTTAAAAAATGATACAAGTTTAGTTTCATTTCATTAACCTTTTGTACCTGATACCTGCCAAAGCCGCTATGAGTTAAACTTCATAGTCTACCATTGCTCCTACCTATGTTTAAAGCACAAACACAAACTTTCAACTTCTACAAAATAACGAAGGTCTGCCGGGACATCGAAAATATTTTTTTTTAGATTACACAAATACAGCGTTAATATTTAGTATATTTTTTATGATTTAAATAACTTAAAAATGTATTAAATAGCTGCCAAGTGTATATAAATACCTTTAAGCAATAAGGTATTCCCTAAAATTTTTTAATCATCCATCACCAGTAATATAGTTATTGAATTACATTACTTTTTATGTAACTTTTCTTAGTTTACCTGGTGGTCCTGGTGGTCCAGGAGGACCTTCTATAATTCCTGTGGGAAACTTAACGTCTCCCGCTATTGTCGTCGTTAGTCCTCTCTCGCCCTTGTCGCCTTTGTCGCCCTGTAAAAATTGTACATCTTAAATATCTCGTAAATTCTTTAGTTAACCAAAAACCACTAGTGTTTTACATGCGACCAAAAAAAAATTTAACCAGAATTTATAGCAGCAGTAAAACTAATAACCTTGGTATAGACAAAGCAAATAGCGCAAAATATTTTAATGGTAAATATACACTTCCCGTAAAAATTTAGAAAACCACAAAAAAAACTAAATTTTTGGCAAAAACAGGCTTTTTTAGTGAAAAATAGTTTTATGAAAAAAAAAAAAAACAAAATAAACCTTTTGAAGCTTGACAAATTCTAGTTTTCAGATTTTTTAGGTAAACATTTTTAGGAGCTCCGGTTCAATCTTTAGATAAAGTAAAAAAAAATCTATTTTTTTATGTTTTGTTTTTGGACCCCGATAGGACTTTCTTCTTAATATATCAAATTTTAAATGCAAAAAGATAATTTTTCATTCCAATTCGGATATATCTATAAGAATTGGTCGTACCGCGAATGGACAGGAAATTTCAATATCTGTAGAAAATTTATCACGAAATACAGTCGGAAGTTATTGAATAATTTTTTTCCCACCTCTTAAACATTTCATTGAAAAAATTAAACAACAAAAGACTTTTATCTACTCACGTGCGCAAAGTAGTAACTTTGCGGACTCGTTTGCTTTCGCAAAGTTTAAGTTTTCGCACGCTATCTCACGATAGAAAATGTTATTGGTTTTTAGAACAATAACATATAAACCTCAAAACTGACAAATACTATTTGACCTTGAGAAATATTAGAATAGAATAAATATATGGTGTTTTTAGGAAAATAACTATTTCCGTGTTTTGTTGTTTGGGTTAAAGAGAAACTATACAACCTGATGTACCCCAAAAATCCTCTTAAATTTTAAAATCGATCGGTTTAAAGGTTTTTGGTCCGATTGGCCAACATTTTAAAAAATAAAGGTTTTTATCCGTTAACCTAAAGTACTCTTTTAAAACTTATAGAAATAATTTTTCTGTTTGTTTACACAATTTTGTGTTTGTCGATCACTAACTTAATATTTTTTTTACCTTATATCAAATAATATGGCGCATGACTTTTAAAATATGTAAATAATTATTGTTTTTTTTTGATAATTTTCTTTTAATTTTGATTTTCTTTATTTTTTTTTTATTAAATTAGTCTTTGTCAAATACGGAATTGTGCAAACAGTAAATAAAAATCAATTTTTTGATTTTTAAAAGATAACGTTAAATTAAGGGACAAAAACCTTGATCCCTATTTTTTTTAAATTTTGATCAATCAGTCCGAAAAAACCGTTGAACCGATCAATTTAGGGACCTCTTTGGGGTACATTAGGCTGTAAAAATTTCTTACCTGAGCTTTCCTGCTCAGATTAGAAAAAAATCAGTTAATTAACAAGAAATGCGAGAAAAGTTTCTTTTTTTTACTTTTTCAATGAAATGTTAGAGGTGAAAAAAAATCTTAACCAACGTCTGGCTCTATTTTGTGGTAAATTTTCTACAGATAATTAAATTCTTTGTCCATTCGCTGTACGACCAGTAGTTACAGAGATATCGGTAGTTGAATGAGAAAGGATCATTATGAATTTAAAATTCAATATCTCAAAGAGAAATAGTCGTATCCTGGTTCCGAAAAAAGCACCTTGAAGCTGAATAAACAATCTTTGCGCTTATGCATTGACGCTCATAAAAATTCTCATAACTGTAGAGTAGAAAACAAAATGTAAAATATTTGAAAACTTTGTTTTATCCAAGGTTTGCATGGGAATCGGAGCTCATAAAAATTTTAACCCAAAAAAGGCTAAAAACTATAGTTTTTTTTCACTGAAATGCAGCCTGTTAAAAAAATATTTTTGGAGAAGTGTAACTTTTAGTTTTAAGCAGCAATTATAAAAAGTACTTTTTTAATTCTGTCACCTTTAAATATAAGCGAGTCAGGTTATTGCTCAAAAAATTGTTATGGCTACAATGACCTAGTTGTTTATAAATACTACTTGTTAATCTTGCTTAAAAAATGGGATAAAATCAGTGCTTTTTACAAGCTTTCTATTCAGTTCTTCCGATTTTGTTCTATTAATTTGTTTTCTGGAAGATTAAATTTAAACAAAATATTATTTGCCTTTTCTCCACAATAAAATTAACAAGTTTATTTAACATTTTATGAAAATTAAAACTTTTATACATTATGAAGAACTATTCTGCTCGTACCCGATATAATAAAAGTTATTATTACTTTAAAAGAAATAAAATAATGAAATATGTAATATTAAGTTACTTACAATACAAAGGTTTCATTCTATATATAAAGGTTCATTAGCACTTGGTTGAAATTATTTTAATCTAATAAAATAAAATCTTAACAAGACGCAACCCTTGGCCCAGTTCTCGTCTTGTTAAGATTTTATATTATGGAATAAAATAATTTTAACCGAGAGCTAATGAACCTTTGTATATATAGATTGAAACCTTTGTATTGTAAGTAACTTATTATTAAATATTTCATTATTTTATTTCTTTTAAAGTAATATTTTATTATATTGTGTAAGAGCAGAATAGTTCTTCATAATGTATAAAAGTTTTAATTTTCATAAAATGTTAAATACACTTTTTAATTTTATTCTGGAGAAAAGCCAAATAATATTTTGTTTAATTTTACTAAATTATTCTTTATAAAAATATTTAATATTTTTTATTACTAAAGATATTGCAAAAAAAATACTTGGGGCAAATAACTAACACGAAAAAGTTTGTAAAAAGTCTATCCAGTTATACATTTTTTTCTTCCAATAGGTTAAAAATTAATTTAAAGTTTAACATTTCAAAAATCAATAAAATTTGCGTTGCTATGCTAAACTGTCATGATAATACTCTTTTCATAATTTTATTAGTTAGTAGTGAAAATTGTGCTTTAAAATTTTTTAAACCAATAAATTCCCATGTCTATTATTAAAGAAAAATCTCACGGGCAAACCTATATTTCCTGGTAGTCCTATATATCCCGGTGGACCAAGTTTTCCTACTGAACCTTTTTGACCCTAAATAGAAAAATGCATTAATTGATATGGTATTGTAAAACACTTGTTTTCATTTTTACTGTTTTAAGGCTTAACACAGAAATAACCAACGTTTCTTTTGTTATATCGCATCTGCTATTTTAAAGCTATATCGGCCAGTAAGGCAATAACAAAACAAGTACTATTTTTTAACCCAATCAGAAATGTTTACATGCCGGTATTCGCGTTAGACGGTCTCCTTTCCACGCATTGCCTGTACACATATCACGGTATATTTGACGTCGCTAATTCTGTGTGTTTTGGGGCTTGAAGTAATTAAAAGACTATTTATTTTTAAAATACTAAACATACTTTATGTAGATATATTATTCTATACCTAAGTCCAACCGTTTTTGACTTATTTTAAATTGTATGTCCAAAATTACGTTTGCAAGCCATTACGTAACCATAAGTTTCTTCTAAACAAAAGCCTTTATTATGAAATGGCGTTGGGTTCCTTGTATGAAAAAGAACTTTTTTCCATTTTATTTCATGATAAAGGCTTTTGTTTGGAAAAAAATTATGGTTACGTAATGGCTTGCAATAGGTCAAAAACGGTTAGACTTAGGTATAGAACATTATATATAAATTATGTTAAGAATTTTAAGCAGAATCTAAAAAATAAATTTTTGAATTAAAACCGTTAAAAGGATAATTTTAGGTCTATATTTGTCCCATTAGATTAGATTAGATTAGAATAGGGCCGGGATAACCCATGCACTGAAGCTGCTCGGCTTATTCGGGAACTTTCGAATAATTCGAATTTACGAATTATTCGATTCGAGTGTCGGATCGAATATTAATATTCGATTCGATACGAATGTAATTTTACATTATTAACTAGATGAGTCTTACCATAAATTAGAAGATACGCATATTTAATCTAGAAAATTCAAATAATTAAAGAATATTTTATTAACCACATTTATTTTTATTTTTGATATACAAACCATTACAATCTAATCAAGAGAAGAAGCTCCACTATAACTTCAAAGCAATTTTAGTATTTCGCCCCCAGACTCATGTCTGTGCTTCATTTCTCTAATACCTATCCCCATCGGCGTTTGAAACTATTCCCCCAACTATTATTTAGCCATATTTAAATTTTTAGGAAACTCTAAACTGATAAAATTTAGTTTAGCAATAATTTAGCTAAATTTTAGGCACAGTTAATAACTGTATAAAAAATTTAACGTTTTCAACATGCTATTAAAGTAAATTGTATCATTGATCATATATTTGGCTAGTGTCCGCCAATTTTGGCCGAAAAATAAAGTTTCGGCGGTAGTTTTGGTTTCGGCCAAAATTGGCCGAAATTTTTGCCGAAACCAAAACTGATTTTGGAAGTTGTGGTGCGCGCTCGCCTAAATTCGTTTTTCACGGCAGTGCTTTTAATTCAAAATATATATATATATATATATATATATATATAAAAAACTAATTATGTCTTTTAATAAATAAATAAAAACAAAATAATTATAATGTGCAGAATAAGAGAAAAACATCCCAAATTTCAGTATTTTAAGGTAATTTATTCTTGACGACGTGAGTTTCAGCGTTTCGGTCGGACTCTAATTTTGGCCTGACAAATAATTAATCATTTATAATATCCATATTCTGCCATGCATATAGGGATAAAATTAATAGTATCTATTGTATATCAATAAGTACTCACTTTTTTCACTTAGTATATAAAAAATACGACGAGATTAATAACCATTAGAAAATATATTTTATTTATTTTATTATTAATTAGTATTCTAATAAAGTGTAAATTTACCTTGGGTCCTGTAAGTCCGTCCATGCCAGGAGGACCAGGAGGACCAATCGGTCCGGCTTCTCCTCTTTCTCCAGCTGGTCCTGGTTCTCCCGGCATTCCTGTCTGCCATCATGTCCTGCTGATCCCTCTGGTCCAGGTGGCCCAGGTGGTCCTGGTGGACCTGGTTCTCCTGGTTCTCCCTGCGTATTTTTAAGTAATTAAATTATACTAAAAATTACTTAATAAAAAAACAAAAACCATTATGTTAAATGTGTATATGGGTTAATCAACTTTTATTTGTCCAACCGCGAAATTACTCCGTGCCTGGTAAAAAATACAAAATATTTATAAATTTAAATGTTTTATTTGTCACTTTTTTATTAATTTTAATTTAAACAAATCCTTTCCTTATTTATTGTTATTATTATTTAATAGTATTGATAATTTTATATTACTAAAAGCGGCTCTATTTAAATAACTGTAATTTAAAAAATTAATATATGGGTATACGAGAGGAGATATGCTATGTTGTTTTTTAAATTGCTGACTTTGACAGTTTTTTATACAGGGTGTTTCTAAACAAATGCAAGAAATTTTAGGAGGTGATTTTTTTTAAATAAGAAAAAACTTCATATGAACATATGTCCTAAACGTCTTAGTTTTTGAACTACAGGGTGTTAAAATTTAACAAAAACATTATTTTTTTTAATAACATAACTATTCTTTATTCAATTTTGTTTTAATTTGACAATAATAAATGACATTAAGGGGTAATTTGTCACTAACTTAATTACATTCAGTAAGTCCAGTGGCGTCTGAGGCAACTGAGGGAATATTTCCAACAAAAAACGGTACGCCATTGACTGTGTACATGTGCGTGCTTTCTTTAGATTAAGAAAATAAAAATACTGCTTTTATGTCTGCTAATTTTTTCCGTATCTTGTTTAGTTTAAGAGAAAAAGAAATCACCTAATTGCATATTTTTAGACCATAAAAGAAGCATTGCGGGATCCTTTTCTTTTAAAAATTAGATTTTATAATTTTTAATAAGCAATTATGTAACAAGAATAATAAATACTTATTTAAATAGGGTTTATATCCAGTATACCAGTTTTTCCTAAAATAAGTGTTTTCAAAATTTTTGATTTTTTGAAAATTTTAACATCCTGTAATTTCAAGATGTTTAGGACATATGTTTATATGAAGTTTTTTCGTTATTTTTTGATGAAAAATCACCCTCTTAAATTTCTCGCATTTTTTAGAAACATCCTGTATATAATCCTAGAAAAATTCTGTCGCACCGTATGTCCCTCGGACAACCATGATATTTTTTAAAATCAAAATATAAATGGCCTAGTGTGTACACTATCAGTAACTCGGTATTCTTGATGAATGATTACGACCATTCGTCATTTTTTTAATCACAACTGCTGCCTCAATCGATCAAGTTTCGCAAAAAAGAGGGGTCGGCTTTAATATGTGCCTGTCGGACAACCACCAGAAATACGTAAGTAATTATTAGTATTTTTAATTAAATTATAATTGACCCATTTTCGAAATATAAAAATGTTTCTTGTTGTTTTAGAACTTATTAAATAGGGTGTTTAGTGATGCAGTGAAGCATTGTTAGTTATTTTGTATAAAACATAACACTAAAAAAAATGTTTGAGTTGTAAATAAAGACATTGTTGTAATGTGTTACAAAGTGTTTTAATATTTCGTTCCACGTATGAAATGCTAATAAACTTTAACATTGTTTTTATAATTTCATGCTTTTTGATCATGTATTACCAAATCTTTTAAACAAAAATCATGCAAGTATTTAGTGGAAATATGGACTATTTTTAAATAGGACTATTAACAAATATAAAAACGATATAAAGAAAAAGATCTAAAATTTCATTTATAATAAAAGATAATTTTTAATAATTATTATCTTTTACCAACAATTTTCTACAATCAGTTCTAAAATTATTCTTAAAACTAAATTCTATAAGAAGCTACATGCATTTCAAGCGAACAGCGATAGTAACAAATAGCTAGTAATTTTCTTATTTACCTTCTGAGAAACTTGAAACCTAAACAAGAAGTTAAAGCAAAGTAAATAAGGATTTTAAGTTTTAAGAGTTTAAATCCGTATCGGAAATTACGAAAATGGAAACTTGAAAAGCTACCATTATTTATTCTTTATTTTCTTAGTCTTTTTTAAAGGTGTACATCCCAAAAAAAAGCTTTTAAAGTCGTATAAAAGGAAAACATTAGGGTAAAAGTTAAGGGGTATTTTGATGTAGAAACTAAAAAAATAAATATATTTTTAGGTGTTTATATTTTCAAAGTTTAACTATTTAAGAATATGTCTACAAAAGATTTTTCAAAATTCAAGTTATTTTCGAAGTTATAAGTATTTTGCTGACGCGACATCTATTCTGGCTTGGCCAGAACTAAACGAACAACCTCCGGATTGACCGCTTCGAAACAGGAGCACCCAGCGCATCAAAGCTGTTTGATTGGAAGAGAGAAACACAGAAACCAGTTTTTTTAAGTCGAGAAAGGTCCGATGTCTGCAGCAAGAATGGGAAATTAAATAAATGCAAGTCTAAAATATTATGACTTAGACTACAAAAACCATGACGCGAAACTTTAAAAGGATTTTTCTTGAAACTATCGTTTGTAAGAAGGTTTCCACGTATTTTCCAGTTTTACTTGACCGATTTACTTGAAATTGAATAGTCTTTTCATAGACTTGTCTATGTCCGGAACTAGCCGCATCCACAAATTCACACTTTTCCTATTTTTTTAAATATCCAAAAGGTCAAAAAACGTGGTACAAAAATTGTGTTTTTTTAGATAGCCGCCATTTTGTGAAAAAATGTTGTTTTTTTAACTTTTGCGTAGTTCCGAACATAGCAACAGTATTTTAGAATAATAATGTTTTTTTGTCAGATTTATAAGAGGGTTGGAATCGTGGGCATGGTCACATGCGAATTTTTTAGACCCCCTCATCAGATGCTATTTTTAATTTTTTTTTACTTTTTTATTTTTGTAACGTTAATTATTAACTTATAAAAAAATAACATGTAAAAATATTGGTTGCCTTTCTTTTACTCCCATTACTTACTATTTTAAAATCACCTAAAATTCATGCCTCTACACCAGATTATCCCCTTAAGAATAATTTGGAAAATTTGTTTTTGTAAAATAAAATATTTTTGCAGCAACTTAAATAATGTATAATAAACGCGGACGAGCAGGCTCGTATTTGGAAAAAAGTGTTTTTTTCTTATGGAATCTGAAAGGATACCTGCAAAAATAATTATTAAACATAAATGGAATAGAAAATAAAATTTAAATTTTTTAATTAAAATCTAGTTTTATGTTAGATCTTTTTTGTTTATATTTAATTTTTATTGTCGTAATAATTTTGTAATACAAAAATATATATATATTTTTTTATAAATCAATATTTGGTCACCTGTTACTTAATATGATGCTTATAGCTTGTTTATATTTACATTAGTATGCTGTGTATGTGCAAAAATAAGCAACTAGTATCTTAGCGTTAGGCTACGCATAAAAAAGGGGATAGAAAGTAGAAATAAATTTTAGAAAAAGTATTATAAATTTACATACAAATTAGAAAAAAGCAATACGTAAAAAACTAACTCACTTTTAGCGTGATGATAGTTTCCCCGGTTATGTTATGGCCCCTTTCTTGTAGCCCCTAAAAATACACTAATTTTAAATAATAAAAAAATAACACAGCAAAAACTACCAGAGTGCAACAAATAACAAACTAAACAATGTATTAATAAATATCCACTCCCTTCGATAACAGTCATGCCTAAATGAGGAAAAAAAAGGCACAAAATTTATTCAGATATAAAAAATAGAACAATGTTTAAGGCATATTTGGTTGTCTTTGTTAAAAGGGTATCTTCAGAAGACCAAAATGCTACCAGAAATTCCTTAGGCCCAAAATATAATAATCTAACGCAGTTCACCTTAATCAGAAAGTTGATCGTTTGCAACTCTGTATCAGAGTGACAAGTTTTTTTGTTTACTTTTAGGTATTTGTATATATATATTTTAATATTAGAAATAGGTTAACAAAATTAGGTATAAGGGGAATTTTAAAGGTGGAGATTTAAAATATAATTATGTTTTTGTTGTACAGAGAGTCACCTGCAGCCATTTATTTATCACTAAACCAATTTGTTGGACTTCCCTTTTCATTTATTTATAACTGATACACGACGTTTCGAATGGTGTCTATATCGAACCGTTTTAAAGTAATAATTAAAAATAATCTTATGAAATTAGGACCTATATACTATGCTTTGTTCACTGAAGATTAACCGATTTTTCACGGTGGTCAGATATTTGGTATGTCGATACTAAGTTTGCTAAATACGTTCATATTATTTAAAATCACCGCAACTTCTTTTAATTTCCTATTTTTCAGTGTTTTTCTATGTAAATAATTTTGGCCTCCAACCAATGTGGTGATATTTTAATCAAACCAGGGGTTGCCACTCCTGATTTTACGTTTCACCTCGTTCCGTATGTTTTTATGTTCATTTATTCTATACGGTTGAAGATAAACACCATTCGAAACGTCGTGTATCAATTAAAAATAAAAGACAATGTCCAAGAATGTAGTTTTATTAAAAACATAAACAAAGTTTTAATAAAAGACAAAGTCCAAGAATGTAGTATTATTAAAAACATAATGTTGTCTACCACCTTCAACGAATCCTTTATTTATGTCTAAAATACCGTAATTTTTTTGTGCCTTTGTATATATACAACAAAAAAGGTTTTTCTACTTATTATTTTTACATGCAAGAGTTTTTACCTTCGTTTAAAAGTTAATCCTTTGCAAAATACAGGGTGTCAAAGTAAAAAATAAAATGAAAACTTTGAAAGCCTGTATATCACAAATGATTGATTTTTTGATAACGGTAAATTACATTAAGTTGTTGTATTTTGGCATTAAGAATTAGTCGTAGCATTTTGACAGACCTTTTGGGGGCTACCAGTTGGTCTAGAGAAAGAGAAAAGGAATGCAATGAAGCATTTTGTATGGACCTGAAAAATCATTCTAAAATATTTCAAGTACGGGTTTTCAAAGCAATATTTAACAGGTGCATCTTTTTTGGAGCAAATAAAAATTCTTTATCCAAGCCGTTAAAGCCCAAGAAAAAAAATATACCATTAAAGACATAAGTAAACGACTGAAAATTTATACCATTAAAGACATAAGTAAATGACTGCCGGGGGCCGGGCTCTTTATTTTACAACAACATAAGCGGATTTTGATTCCGCACCCTGGAAAAACAATAAATTTGAATTTTATACAAAAATTCTTGTCATTAAAAAAAAATATTTAAAAATAACTAAAATAATATGAGAACTTTAACGACCTGTATCTGGCAGAAGATTAACTTTTTGACTAAGAGTTTTATATGGGACCAAGGCGTTTGTGGTAGCATTTTGTATGAACCCTTTGAAGACACCCTGTATAAGTTAATAACACCACTAAGTAAAAAGAAAAAAATATTAATCTATTTACTCCTATAGTTAAAAGGGTAAATAAAATTGTCATTTTGTGTAAAGTTTTTAGCGTCTTTACAGGTAAAACTTGACTAATGTAGCCAACCTGGCCACTTTTAGTTTTATAAAGACACCATCAGCAAATGTCTGATACACCTTTTCTTGTAAGTATTGCACGATATTTAATTTTAAAAAGTATGACTCACATTTATTTTAGTCTTGCATTAATAATTTTAGAGATAAATTTAACAACATAAATTTGGTGCCTTTCAGAATATTTTTTTAAAGACAAAATAAACCTAAACAACATAAAATTAGACACAAAACAACTGCTACGGGGAAGTATGTGATTGGTGAGGTCTCCTTTACCTTCACTGCAACAATTTCGGCATAACCCAGGGTTCCACCTCGAAGTGTCGTGACAGATCTCTTAAGGCCCTAAATTAATAAAAATAAATTTTTTAACCCTAAAATATGCTATTTCCTAGATTATTTAACATGATAATACGAGTAAATTAACACTCAAAATTAATTTTAAATCAAATAATTTTTTAAAAAGTCATCCTGTAAAATGTTGTTTCTTTTATTTTTATTTATGCTTAACAACAGAAATACTTTTTACGTTTTTTTAATGCATAAAAAATATTTATTTGAATGTTGTTCTTAGAGACTACTAATGTCATACCGGGGACAGAAAAAAGTTTAAAGCTGCCACATATAAATTTGTAAGTCAAGTGGGCCCTTATTAAACAATTAGAATAACTACTATTTATCTATTCCCGTAATTTAAAACATTAGAAGACGCATGCAGACTAAGTTTTTTTTAATTAGCTGCAAATAAACTATTAGCAACATTCTTGCCGACTTGTTTATATTATATTTTCTGTATCTAAAAATTTTAATTTTTCTGCGATTTTTATTTAGTTACAACAAAACATTTAATTACACTGGTCTGCAAGAAAAAAACTTTTTGTTCTATCTCCATTTATTACACACTATTTTTATACACTTAATATTTCTAAATAAATATATTTAATTAAAAAATATGTAATAGTATTTTTATTTTAGGTTATTTTCTTCACAGCCCATTTTTAGGTTTAAATTAAAATCCTAAATGTAATTACTAAAAAAATAAAAGAGATGATTTGTTCCGAAGCCCAAAAATAAATTAAATGGTGTATGAGTCTGTTATTAGTAGCATTTTACTTTCTAGATTTTTTTAAATATTTTTTTGTACGGGTTTTACGGTTAATTGCCAACAAAAATCCGATAATATTGCTTCTAAACATTTTTTGGTTGTATAGCGTCTGTACATATATGCAATAGGTCTTAATTATACATTTTACGATATTTATCTTATATTGCATCCAAAATAGCGGGGAAGAAAATTAAGAAAAAGTTGATACGATAAGGTAGAATATTTTCTTTCCTTAAAACGAATGATGAATAATACCAACTTTATATTTCCAAAGGTTTCTTTCATGTTTGCCTCGTATTTTTTTAATGCCATTGTTTTATTATCTAGAAGCAAGAAGTTGAGCTCTTAGTTAGAAAGTTTTAGTTAGAAAGTTTTAGGTGTGAAACAAGATCATTTAAATCAAACTGATTAAGAAAATGGAAAACTGTTGTAGAGTTAGTGGAATATGAAGATGAATTGAAGTAGATATTAGATGGTCGCTTTCGATTTCGTGAAAACAACATAGGTTAAATTTTTGTTTTTAATTTTTTTAATCAATTTAAACTGTTTCTTGTGTCTGACAATAACAATCTGTCCAGAATTATCTAGTATTTATGCAAGAAAGTCACACGAAAATCCAAAGTTTGATGTAATAGCAAAAACCAAAAGAATATGTATAATGTATAATTAGTACCCTTAGTGCTTCATGTGTGCATCTTTTCATTTACATGATGATTTCGTTACAGACCAGTGTTATTAAACAATGATATTGTATTTTGTTATATGCCCTTAATAGTCCGATAATGTTTCTAACATTAGAAAATAACAGTCACTAAATACTAGTGCATAGATAAACCGCCATTTTTACGAGGACTATAAGTAAAATGTGGCAGATTCAATGAACTAGTCTTGTACATCCAGTAGCTTTTGTTTTATTTATAATTTATAAAAATTTAGATATTTCAAAAAGTAAAACAAGTGGTCATATATGATAGTCGCTTATTTGCTAGAACTTACGAAAATATTCAGAAACGATTCTTAGTGTAGATAAACCACATTATTCTTAACTTAGACGCATAAACTTGGGATATCTAATGACAAACAATAACTTCTAATAGCAAAAGTTAGTAAATATTCCTAGTTATTAAAATGAATTAATTATATTAAATCCAATAAAGTTACGTAAGTTATGAGACAAATAATAAATAGCAAAATATTTATGTTTCGGAAATAATAATAGTTTATACATAGTTTTGTAAAACTTATGGGCTAAATTTTTATTCCTTAAAAATATATATCTAATAAGCAAGTCATGATGTAAATGTTTGAATATTTCTAGTAGTACACTCTAATATCAGTTGTAAGTCATATTTTTACGCAATTAGAATTATAATCAGGACTTACAGTAATATAGCTGATTATTACTAAAAATATTTTACTAATATTTTTTATTTTTTAGTCATTGTTTGTCCTTCGCAATAATTTCCCAAGTTTATGCGTATATATTAATAATCAGCCTGTATATTACTTTTTAAAATGTAGTTTATGGCTTTATAGGCTAAGTGTTTTAGATACTGTGAATATTAAAAATTTATTTATTGTTTTTAGGGAAAACACTGTGTATATAGTTTTAATTTAATTTTTACAAAAAAAAAAACAAGCTAAAACTCATTAAAATTTTTGTTTGTTTTTGTTTACGTAAATAACTTTTTATTATATGCATTTTAAATATTATTTATTCCTAATCTTAAATAGTAATTATCTTATTGTTACCGTATTATATCACCAAACTAATCAGATTAATTAAACATATTTAGAACTTTAAAGGTTCCTTATGTTTTAAAGCCAATTAATAAAAGTAAATATTTTCAATTTTTAATTTGTTTTGATTTGGTGATACATTTACAGCAATAGTAAAACGAGTTTATATATAAAGCTACAAGAGTTTCTACTCTCTATTTTAAGACTAAAAAGCTATGCAACATAAAATAACCCGTTAACTGAAAACACTGCAATTTACTTACCCTTCCTGGCTGCTTTTAAAAAGGAAATTAAGTGAAAATAAGCAAGTTTAAGTACACGATATAACTTTACAATATAACATTTTTTCCTACTGTACTGAAGTACTATTACTAAGTGCAAAAAATGTAATCTAGTAATTAAGATGAAAGGTTGCTACATTTATTTAATTAAACCTAATAAATTTATTGGTATACCGGGTGTCCAAAATTCTTTTACTTGTAACTTAAAACAATGTACCGGGTAAGAAGATATAAATTTACACCGCCACTGTAAAAATATATAAAAATATAGGTTTCTTGGGTAATTCTATAGTATTTAAATCTTTTAACGTACTACAAAAAGTATAATTTTTTTATGAAACACTTTGTATATTGTATGACCATCAAAATGATCTTTAAATTATTTTTATTATTATTTTTTTAAATATGACTACCTAATTTTTTTTTAGTTTTACCGAATTATGCTGGTCACTGTGTTTCATGTAAAAGTATTTTCCAGACACCCTGTATATATGTTAGAGTTAAGAAATACTACCTAAAAGGTAATAAATTAAAAAAGATAATGTAGACTAACGAAAGTGGTGCTCAATAGAAAAAATGTATGTTAATTTTAAAAGAAAATTATTTTTAAAAATAATTTTGCATAATAACATAGTTTACTTAAAAGCATCTGATTATTAAATATTAATTTTCTTAGAAAACCGCCTTTTCAATAAACCATTCTGTGCCGGTTGTCAAGTTATAGCTCCCTTAACTTTTTAATTTTTTATTGTACTAAATAAATAATAAATATATATGCCTTGCTAGGTTGATTTTGTAGTTTCCGAATCTTAATCAGATTCCAAATATTTTTAAAGATATACGAGTATGTTTTTTTAATGGAACACCCTGTTTGTATATTATATTACCATTTAAATGGAAAAGTTTAAAAACATACCCATTTATTATATCCGGCCATTTAAATCGAAACAATTAGTGTAAATTTTAATTAGGTTTATTAAATCACTAACACAGTTCTACAAAATGAAAGAAGTGGTATGTGCTGGATATCGAACAAAGATTTTCTGACATATATTTCGCCGCTGAAAACTGAATTGCGGGGAGCAAGGAGGGCACAAGCAGTTTTTTGTTATTAAAAGGAGATTATGTAGCACCTTATTTTAAAGGCCCTTTAATACTTTTTTTAACGCCGCTTGGTTTTTAAAATCAGCCCAGCCGTTTCAGACCTCTAACCATTTGAAATTTGGTTTAAATACTACAAACAGTGCTGTTTTTATGGTATTGGCTTGTCAAGTTTTATAAGTCTGAAACGGCTGTAGCGATATTCAAAAACAAAGTGGCGTTAATAAAGTATCAAGGGTGCTACATAACCCCCTTTAAATAAAAAAATTGCTAGTGGCTCCTAATCCTCGCAATTCAGTTTTTCCAGTTTGACTTCTAGTTTTGACTTTTGATTCGTGTTTAGCGGCAAAAATATGTCAGAAAATCTTTGTCCGATACCCAGCACATACCACTTTTTAAATTTGTAGACCTGTGTAATTGCCTAATTGGGCAGGTCTCCCCAGAAAAATGTAGTCTGTGGTGCGTGTCACCTTTTGGGTCCAGGGTCTTTTTTATTAAAGTCACCAAATCTTACCGGAAGGGAAGAGGGGTCCAAAAACTAAAAACAAAAAAACGCATCACGTAATTTATGGACCCCCTCTATCAATTTTTTTCAAGGCCATGCTTCCAAGGCCATTAAAGATAGACACATTAATATAATGTATTTTTGTAATGCTGGTACAGGAAGTTCCATTTAAAAAAATGTACTTTTTGTCGTATCCTGTATATTTTTAAAATTTCGATAAAAAATACGTATATTATAGAATTAACGCAACAAAATATGATTTTAATTTCTTTTATACGTTTAAAAATTAAAAAAAGGTAGAAAGTTGTTAATATATTAAAATGTTTAATGGAATCTATTACACAGGAATGGGCATAGGTCACCTTGGCTATTTTGCATATGTGTTGAAAAAAGCAAAACATAAGCTTACAGAACGTTGGTATTATTTTAATTTTTACAAAAATAATTACAATAGTTGTTCAAAATGTTCACCGTTCATCTTAATATACTTCCAATCAGGTTTTCCGATCGTTTTGCATCTTGAACACTACAGGTCTTTTAAAACTTTTTGGCTTATACACGCAAGTAATTGTGATTTAGGAAACTTGTATCAGGCCTCTCTCTAAAACGTTCTTTAATGGCTCCATAAGGGCGATTAAAACAATAAAACTGTTTCAACAAAAACACCCGTTGTTGTAACAAAAATTTGACTCGAACGTTTAATGCCATTTTACTCAAAAATAACGACCCAAACAAGCAAGAAAAATCGATATTGATCTGTCTTGAAGACGAGCAGTATACAATAACTTATGCCCAACAGACGCGTTGCTACAGATAAATCCTAGCGAGAGCGGTGGGTGTGAGTGGGACTGACGCATAAGCTGATTCTAAGGCCACCAGGTTACTTATGCCCACTCCGTTACTTTAGATTTGGATTGTCATATTTCCGAAAGTAATTAAGATAGATTTATTAAATATGGTATTTTTTTATTTTGTTTATTTTTTATAATAAAAAATAAAAAAAGTTAAAGAGGTTACAAATTTATAACTGACACTCGGTACATGGCTTTTTTTTTCTTATCTAGTCACCAGATTGTGTAACCTAAATATTTCGGGATATGTGTTTTTGTTAAAAAATATAGATTAATTTATAGGTATTTTACCTGTTTGTTTTATAAAATTATCTTTTTATAATCGGTACTTATTTCTTATACCTTAAACACCCCTCAAAGGTATATCAATTAGATAAAACAAAAAAAGGTTACTGTTTTAGCTTTTGACATCACAAATAAAGGATAATAATAGTACCGGACCCAATAAAAAGCTTAAGTATAAATTTTAATCGTTGATTTTAAAGTCCTTGTTGTAACTTTAAAGTAAAGGTAATAAAAAACCAAATTACATCATAACTTATGTGATGTTTTGTGAGCTATAATAAAAACAAAAGGGTAATAAAACGAAAAGATGGACTGAATAAAAAATTACCTTAACAGCTTGTATAACATCAATTCCAGCACTGCCCGTTTGACCCTTTTGGCCTTTTTCCCCAGGTGGACCCTAAAATAATAATGACCTTATAACATTTTAGGTTACACTTTCCTATATAATATAATGTATAGTAGTAAATTAAAAGGGTTTCTTTTACACAAAATAAACCATTTTTTGTAAAAAAATGACTGGCAAAAGTTCGCAATAGAGGGGACCTATTTTTATTAGAAGAACATTCAAACTTTTTGTCTGGCCATAGGCTACGCATGTCGATTTTTACATGACTATGTAGCAATATGGCGGAAGCTCTAAAGGCAAAATTTAAAGCATGTATTAATAAAAAAGTTAATCTTTATTTTTTTAAAATATTTTTATTTTAATAAAAATGTACCTTATTATTCATCTAAATAGCTCAATTTACCTAAATTAGATTTGTTTTAAATATAATAGGATATATATTTTTTGTTTTATGATAACTAGAGGAAATAGTTAAAAAATAAGGTTCTTGCTATGACAATTGCTGTTGCAATGGTTTATTTTTAAAAGCCGTCTTGATATTTTACTAAAAAAGAATAAGTTTCCCGCCATACCGTTATTTACATGATTAACATAAAATTAGATTTGAAGGTTATTAGGATTGCCGGAAAAAAATCTCCTAATAAAAAAATTCTATGTTGCAAACTTTTATTGTTAATGTATATTATGATAACGAAAATCATCTAATGGCCTTTTTAACAAGTTAAATAGTATTAAATACAAATAAAAACAAAATACGTTATTTAATAATTTAAAAGTAAACTTTAAATAGACTTTTAATTAAATATATCATTATTACCATTTTTTGCTGGATAATATAAGCGCACGTAGTGAAAAAATGATACTGTACTGTATTTTTGTTATTTATTTAAATAATATTAATAAATTATTTTTTAAAAACTTACTGGGTTCTCCTTTTGGTCCATCTAATCCTATTGGACCCTAAATAAAAAGAACACAGAATAAGATTATTTAAAGAATAATAACAAAAACATTAAAAGAGAGTTAGTAGGCAAAAAGGAAAATAAAGTTAGTATAGTACAAAAGTATAAAAAGCTAAATAAAATTGGTTAATTTTGATATTAATGTTATACATGGTGTCTCTAAAGGTATGTACAAAAAGTTACAACAAATTCCTTGGGCAAAAATATAACGATCTAACCCAATTTACCTTAGTCCAAAAGTTGACCGTTTGGGAGATACAGGGTGTCAAAGTTTTAATTTTATTTTGGTTATTTTTAAATATTTTTTTAACATTAAACATTTCTAAACCAAATTTGGTATTGAAAGTTTGTTTAGAATTAGGAATCGAAATCTACCTATATTTTTCCCATAGAATGTAGAGGAAGCCACCTGCGGTCCTTTGCTTTTTTTTAAATACCGTAACTTTTTGGTGTCGTTCGGTATAATATGACCTTAATAAAAAAATTCTTCAATAATTTTTGTCTAAAAATGGTATACCTGGTAAATATTGATACGAGCAACCGTTTATGAGATATTTCGGATTAAACGATTTATACCACACAAAATAAATCCCTCACGCATTATCTGGGCCACCCGGATTTTCTCAAAGCTCTATAAAATGCAACCACAAATTCTTTGGGCCAAAACTACAACGATCTAACGAATTTACCTTTGTCAAAGGTTGCTTGTTTGCAAGATACAGGGTGTCAAATTTTCCATTTATTTTTTTACTTGGACACCCTGTATCTCGCAAATCGATCAACCTTTCGATCTAAGCTAAATTGCATTAGATCGTTGTATTTTGGTCCAAGGAATTTGTGGTAGCATTTTTATAGAACTATGAGAAAATTCGAGTGGCTCAGATAAAGCGTGAGGGATTTTTTCTGTGGTATAAAACGTTTAATCTGAAATATCTCATAAACGGTTGCTCGTATGATATTTACCAGGTATACCATTTTTAGACAAAAATTATAGAAGAAAAGAAATTTTGTAATAAAGTCATATTATACCGAGGCACCAAAAAGTTATGGTATTTAAAACAAGCAAAGTAATGGAGGTGGCTCCTTCTACATTCTATGGGAAAAATACTGGCAGTTTTTGATTTCCAATCCTAAGAAAACCTTACAATACCACATTTGACCAAAAATGTTTAATGGTAAAGAAAATATTTAAAAATAACCAAAATAAAATTAAAACTTTGACACCCTGTATCTCCCAAACGGTCAACTTTTGGACTAAGGTAAATTGCGTTAGATCGTTGTATTTTTGCCCAAGGAATTTGTGGTAGCATTTTGTACAGACCTTTCAGAGACACTCTATCTTATAAGATTTTAAACATTCAGTTATTCTAAAAAAAAAAAAATAAAACCTTCTCATTTGTTTTTTTTCTTACTACTTTAACCATTGTTATTAACGATACATAAACTTACAAAAAACAAGATAAATCATACCCAAAATTTGCTTTTTAACCCAATTTTTAGGTTAGTTTAACCAAATAACTACTGTTGTTGGGAGCAAATAAAAAGTAACTAACAAAATTTAAATTGATAAGAAATTCTAGTAAGGAAAGGAACTAGGATTAATAACACAGCCCCACAAAAAAGTTGGTGGTCCGAAAGACTAGATCCTGGTATCTTTATATGTTTTTGGGATCGCTAAATCTAAATCCGGGGTTGATTAGACCTTATTAGGTCATGGCTAAGGTCAATCACAGCCCAACAAGTAAAAAAGTTGAAGGTCCGACAAGACCACACCATGGTAATTTTTTTGTATTTGGGGTCGCTGAATGCTAATCTAGGGGGGCGGTTTGACCCCATGTGGTCAGGGTTAAGGTCTTTTTAAGGTCAGATCATCAAAATTTATTAAAAGGGACAACAATCGTGGTATTTTTATGTTTTTGAATCGCTGAATCAGAATACGGGGTCAGATTAATCCCATCAGGTTATGTTAAGGAAATCTTAAGGTAAAATCATTAAATTTTATTAAAAATAATCCACAACCGTGGTATGTTAATGTTTTAGGGATCGCTGCATCGAACTCAAATTGACCCTATGAGGTTAAGATCAAAGTCATATTAAGGTCAAATCATCAGAAGTTATCGTCAAAGGACCAAAGTCATGATATCTTGAGGATTTTTGGGTCGTTAATTTCAAATTCGTACTTTAATTGACCCCCTCCTCCGGATTCAGATTAGGCGACCCCAAAAACAAAGATACAACGTTTGTGGTCTATTTTCGTTGAATTTTGATGATTTGACCTTGAAGTTACCTTAACCAGGACCTGATCGGGTCAAACTAACCCCGGATTCGAATTCAGCGACTTCAAAAGCATAACGATACTACGATTGTGGTATATTTTCAATGAATGTTGATGATTTGACCTTAAAATGACCTTGACAATCACCTGATGGGGTCAAACCGACCCTAGATTCGGATTAAGCGACCCCAAAAAGCATAAAGATACCATGGTCTAGTCTTTCGTTTCACCAACTTTTTTGTAGGGCTGAGTAATTTCTTTTGTAAAGTACTAATAGTAAAAAAATAATTGTTTGCGGTAATAAGAAGCTTAATTGTTATTTTAAATCTAAGTCCTTCGCAGAACTTAAAATTTCAAGTTATTAATTAATAGAAAACATATATAATAAAAAAATAACACAAATAAAAAATTATTCCGTTTATTTTTAATTCATATTCAATTTTTTATACTATTGTAATAAATTACATTACTTCGTTGTACCACTACACATTATAAGTATCAAATGAGCTTATTCAACATCCTAAAATATATTTTTTTAATATACGATTATTGCTTTTCTTGTGAACATTGAGTAAAAAGTACAAGAAGTATGTTGATCTTTAAAGGTAAAGGTTTTTAACTGTGAAAAAGAAAATTTACTCTAATCTCTTACGTACTCTTCTTGTTTTTACTTGCATTCTAAAACGTAATTAAAAGAATTGCATCAAAAAAAAATTAAACTTTGTTTTTTTGGTTTTGATTATTGGATTTGCCATTACGGTTTAAAAGGGAATATCTAAATACACTTGTATGTATAATTAGCACACTCATGATGTCATTACAAGTTAAATACCATTTTCTTTTTAAAAAAGTTTTCCAAGAGTTTCATGTAACTGAATAATATTTTTTTAACAACAGACTATCAACAAGCCAAATATCCAGTAACAGTAATAACAGTAAATTTTAATACTCAACGTTCACGTCAAACCCGCCACCGCTAAATAGCATTTTATCCGCCACCAAGAGCAATATAACAAATGAAAATCAACAAACCGGAAATCCCGGAAATCCGCGCAACCCCGTCGGACCCTGCAACAGATATATTTTATTTAGGTCTGCTAAGTTTTTCCTATTTTCTTCGTGCTTTTGTTTTGTTAAATTAATTCTTTAACCAATAAATCTACTTATTGGGTTTTGGGTTTACCAACTAAGAGGAAAAGATGCAACCAATTTTTATCTTTAAAATAATGGAAAGATAAGAGAAACTATTTAACAATTTGTTAAAATTTAAAAAAAAATTATAACTTTGAAAAGACACAAGTTAAGTTTTTTTTCAAATTTTTCACATACAAAAATATTTTAATTAAAAAATTGTTGAAGGGTACGCTTAGATATAAGGCCAAATAAAAAAAACACAATTTTGATGGTTTTTCTTTAAAGATTGAAAGGTAAATAACCACGAATTACTGCTTAGTCATTAACGAAAATCCTGACATATCACATCTGTGGGTTCACTTTTTTAGGTGTTCCTGTGTTTTAATAATCTTTTGTTTGTTGCTTCCTGTTTTTTTACTCTTTTGTTAAAAATTTTGGTTAAAGGTATGTTTTGATATTAGTTAATTATACAAACGTATGTGAATCACAGGTTATAGTGATTTGTTTATTTAGTCTAAACCTTTCGGCTATGTTTTAATAGATGAAAAAGTAGTTATCCAACTCCCTAAACACGAATCCGTAATAGGGCTGTACGCAGAACGTGATTTTTTTGGGAGGGGGAACAAGTGCCCCCTGTGCTCCTCCCCTGCGTAATGCGCTAAATGCTAATGGTCAGTTTTTTAACCACCCACCAATGGTTAGTAAATTGCAAAATCTTAACTTTTTGTCATTTAGCAAAAGCTGAATTTTATTATATTGTGTTACTTGGGTACTTATTAGAAGATACTTCCTTAGTCGCCAGACAGTTTTGACAGTTCCAACTCCTTGGCAGACAAACATTTTGAGGTGACCCAATGGTCCAAGGAAGTCCAATATTTCTGATATTTAACAAATTAGGTAAAACAAAAAGTCTTCTATAGGATTTGCAGGGTCTCCAAATAGACATTGTTGCTAAAATTATTGCTGTATTGTAGGGTTTTACAAAAATGTTTGTTCGCAACGCTTTGTAAACAATTAAATATTTTAAGAACATGTCTGTGTAGAAATTCTAAAACTCTTACATAGAACTTTTTGTTATATCTTGTCAAATAACAGAAATATTGAACTTCATCGGACCATGGAGCGACACAAAAATTTTTGTTTCCCAGGTGGTTGGAACAGTCAAAACTCTCTGCCGACTGGGAAAATATCTTGTTATAGGTACCGAAGTAACATATATAAAATTCAGATCTTATAAAATGACAAAAGAGATGTTTCCATTGCCGATGAGTCAAACTTCATAGTCTCCCATCGCTTCTACCTATGTTGAAAGCATGGGCTGACAAACTCTAACAAAATGACGAAGGTTTGCGCACACGAGTTCTTGCTCTATGAGTTAAACAAGAATAACGAAATTTTTAAATAAATTACTTGGTTACATCTTAGTCTATGGGATATTAAAATATTTACATAAACTATAAAAACTATAAATATCTTCTCTGGACAGGGTAGACTTTTGGGGTAGTTAATATTGTAGTAATCATGCAGTCACTCTCCCTAAATACGTTGTTACTATTTCTACGTTGTTTGGCTATTAAAATGGTTATATTTTAATATCTATTTTAACAAAAGAAAAGAGAGATTGTTGTTTATTAAATATTTGAAAACACACATAACTTCTAATAGAACTGAATTTTGACTTTTAAAGCATAAAGCTGAATTTATAGATTGCCGTTTCCGTTTCCGATCGCCGCTTGACGTTTTGGTTTCTGATATGGCATATGGAAAGGGTAAACAGAAAATATAAGCTGACAAATGAAAAGTCCTTGTTTCATCTTCTAACTGGAAACGTCAAACGGAAACAGAAACGTTCAATCTATAAATCCAGCTCAACTCCATCAAATCAATTTACTCCTTTTGCATACATAATTATATTTCATCATATCTCTAACCTAAATATAAGTTCTGCTAAACTCTTAAGTTTAAAAAATACGTCTTAGAATTGGACCTAATATACTAGGTGTTAAAATAAGTATAAATAAGGTATTGTTTACGAGATAATTCTTCAAGTCATTTTAAGACAAAAAGTGCTTATAAACATTGGTCAAATAATATAATAGCCAAGCTAGTTACTTTGTGCATTGATCCATAATTACTGGATTTATCAATCTCAAAAAACTGACTACATGGCAATAGATAATGAAAATTAAGCTTGCAACATTGTTAAAAAGCCCTCATTGGCATACTTTTGAACTAGTATAAGAGTTCATGACAAATTGATAGTCAAGTTTCTCTTGTTGTTAAGGCAGTTAATATCGTGTTTTTTAAATAATTTTTATAATTTATAAATTAAATGCAATAAAAAATACAAGAAGAATTAGTCTACAATTTGTTCTAGGTGTTAAAATTACGCGGAACGTTAGCTGGTAACTATTCTTTGTTTTATTTAGGTTTTTAGACAATGATGCCTAATGTTTTTTCTAAAATTTAATGCCTTGTTTTCAAAAGTGCTTTTGCTTCTAGCCGAGACACAAACCCAAAATCGTATATTTCTGTAAATATGGTAAATATTTTCGACCCTTTTAAACTAGATACCCATTTTTATCAGCGGATTGACTGAACTGCAACACTGCTGCTCCTTAATTTGAATTCCCTATCACGAATAATATTTGACAATGAAAATTTGCTACATACTAGGTTACAAAAGAAAATGCGGCAACAAAGCTTAGTACGTAATAGAAGCAGTAAAGCTTAATTACTTTCTTTTTAAACATTTGTTGATACTGTTAATCTATACCAATATTATAAAGAGGTAAAGTTTGTAACTTTGTTTGCTTGTAAGGGCTAATCTTTGAAAATACTAAACCGATTATGAAAACTCTTTCACAATCAGAAAAATACACTATATAAGAGTGCTACAGACTATATTTTATTTCAATATAATCAAAAAGTTCAAGGAAAAATATAATTAACGCTCAACGAAGTTGGCACTGGTCAGCTAGTCAGCTATAACTTTTTGGCCATTTTTTTGTAACCTAGTAAAAATAAAACTCTTAATTGCAATGCTGACAATTTTTCAGAGATCAATAAATCAATTATTTTTTAAATAAACATGGCTAATATTATTTTTAAGGGGATATTGAATCTTGGGAATATACACTATACAGTAGCAGCCATAAATGCTGAATAATATAAAACACTTTTTTGATCTAAAATTCAAATAAAACATAGCCTATATGAGGCACAAATTAACAAAGATATGCTCTATATTGGTTAGGCGGATTCATTTATTGGATGGTCTTTTTGTTAGGTAAACGCCTGGAAAGAATGGGACCGCTTCGGTCCTGGTCCCGGGGTATACGAGCTGACCCTGTTCAGCCTTATTGACCCTATGAACTGGCCGGTCGCCTGAAACAAAATAAAGAAAAAAACCCCAAAAAATTCTAATTAAAAACGACGTTTCGGTGGCAAGTCTGCCACCACTGTCAAGTTAAAATTAAGTTAAAAAATAAAAATAAAATGAAACTAATATTTAAATTAAAAATTATTTAAATTTTAGTCTTTCTAATATCGCAAGCTAAAAATAGTTTGACATTTGTGTCATGAGTGATTTGACATTTGGGGGTTTTTCTTTATTTTGCTTCAGGTGACCGGCAAGTTTATAGGGGTCAATAGGGCAACAGGGTTAGCTCGTATACCCCGGGACCAGGACCGAAGCGATCCCATTCTTTCCAGGCGTGTACCTAACAAAAGACCGTCCAATAAATTAATAAATATGACTAAGAGAAAACTACCTTTATTTTTGAACTTGAAAAAATATAATTTGCAATTCTTTTCTAGAATTTATTGTTACCAGCTCGAATTTTAGTCAGAATTGTTTTAAACCGCAATTGTTTTGACAGTTAAAAAAATGCATCCAATAGAACTGAATTTAATTTTTTGACTAATTTTCCACCAAAAATGACTCCTTAAATTTTTCGAATAATTATTATTTATCAAGTTATAACCATTTAAACAATTTGAAATAGGCAATTTGTCCCAACTTTATCATTTAAATAATGAACGACAATATGAAAAATTTGACATCATGTATTTTTTATAAAATTCTTGAACAATTGTAGTAATAGCATAAAAATACATTTTGTTAAGGAAATAAAAAATATACATATCTGAGAAGTCAAAATCGTGAAATCTATTACTTTACAATTGTTACCAAAGGTTCAAAAATTCTAAAAAAATACATCATGTCAAATTTTTTCATAGTTTAGTAAAATAAAATTTTATTTGATGCAATTTTTTTCCCAACTGTTAAAACAATAGTGGTTTAAGAAACTATGACAAAAATTTGAGCTGGCAACATGGGTTGTCGTAATCAGCATTTTATTCTGAACATGATTCTGCAAAAAATTCATGAGAAATATTTTTGCTAAATTGGCGCCCATACGACGCGACGTGGTCTAGTATAATTAATGCTAAATACAGACCTATTTTAAATAGAAGTGACAAGGTTTTCAGCACAACAAAATGTTTAACTAAAATCGTAAAGCGTCTCGTATGTTCTCAAACATTCGTGCGGATTTATTATCAACACTTATTACAGCAATCTCTCATTTCCCTCGTTTGCGCTACGCATTAGTGCCTTAGTTTAACTTTCGCATTATATGGAAAAGCCACAAAACCAAAAACCACCGTTGCTCTTACCCTGTAGCCCATTTCTCCTTTTTGACCCTTGTCACCCTGTAACGTTAATTCAGGCGACTTTAAATTATTGTTTATCAAGGACTCGGCTTAAATACAAAAAATATATACAGGGTGGTAAGTTTGTTATTAATAAAATTTGAAAACATAATACTCTACATTTAAAAAAAAGGCATGTAGGTCCGAAAATGCTTCGTTTTCATAACACGAAGTGTTTAACTTTTTGGTTTTTAATACTATCATTTTAAATATTATATTTAACATGCAAAAATATGCAAATATATTTTAAAGATACACATTTACAGCAACTGGCCTACAAAATCAATTTAAAAAACTAAATATCGTTTTCGAAATAATTTAAAATTACAGGAATTCAAGAAACTGTACCGACAAAAAGTTGGTTTTTAATTATAAATTAAAAAAAAAAAATATGATTATTTGTTTGGGTCAAAAAATTAACCATTTCCTTTTTAAATATTTCCAAAATATTGTTTAGGGTCCCAAAAAAATATATCGTAAAGGTTTGAACACTTAGAAATAATTGGAAAAAGTCGTCCATTTTTCTCAAAGAGACCTCTTAATATTATAAGTAAAAAGTATAAGACAAACTCGAAGTCTGGGTCTCAGTCAAATAACATATATTTAAACGTTACACGTGTTTCGCCCTCTCGCGCATCATCAGACCTACAGTAAATAGGAAAAAAAACCTAATATATGTCAATAAAACAAATAAACTTAAATTACCTTTGAAACAATAAGACATTATTTAAACATAATAAAATTTAAAACACAGCACACTACATATTAAAATGACAACAATGAATGAGGTTAGATCTACGGGCAAAAAATTATAAAATAAAACAAAAATTAAAATTAAAAAAGTTTTACGTCAACCGGGTTCGATACTAAGAGGTCCATCTTCACGACTAACAGTTTTTTAACAACAATTTTTTTATGCAAAACTGGCAAATTGATAATCTGAAAAATATAACCGATACACATTCTTATTTAAAATTAAATTCCCTAAAAAAATCTTTCTTCGTAAATTGTCGTCAAATAAGTTGTTTTCATATAATGTGGGCTCTAAACATTAAACTATTTTTTAAATTTTGTTTCTTAAGTTTTGATTTTATTTACTACTACAAATATTAATATTTAAATGAATCGCAAATCCAATACATTTTTTTTTAAATAAATTAATTACCCTTCAAAAAATTTCTGAATATTTTTCAATAAATTCACTGCCTCAAAAGTTCGACATTGAAGTTGAATTCAAAAAGTCAAATAACTTTTAAAGGAGTAAATTTATTTAAAAATATTAAGAAACCTTTGGCAGAGCATTCGATTTTCTTTAAAAATATGACGTCTAAAACAACCACAAAATTTTGGGTATCAGTCATTATCCGTCGTCACCGGTGATCACGCGCGGGCGCTGTATTATCGAGCATAATTTATCAACGAGTTGTTCCGTTCGGATTACAGGGAGCACGGTAAAGGACGGTGAGCCAGTTTCGTATTTTGTCATGGCTGTTAAATATGCATGCTTGTAAACGTACCGATTTGTTTACTGCGTGAGACTGAAAAAATCCCAAAAATGGTTTTAGCCACTGCAGGTCTAAATATGGCTTATTAATTTAATTTTGTAAATGTAAAAAGTAAACTATTTGATACGAATTAGTTTAAACACTCCGTATAACAAAAACGGAGTATTTCCGGACTTATGTTCTTTTATACATTTTTAGATTTTGAATCTGCCCCTAAATTGTCCTAACAATATTCTGTAATACCCTGTATAAAATTTTTTGTATTAACCCTTTATAACTATAATATTTGAATTCATATTTGGCAGACAATAAAAATGTTTAAAATTCGTACTTAAAGTTATCAGATTTTTATAGTCTCTAATTCTGCCTGTTTTTTTTTATCTAAAATATACAAGGTGTTTCCAAACAAATACAAAAACTTAAGAATGTCATTTCCTATTTAAAAAAATAGCTTGTTGTATAAATGTTGAGTTAAAAGACAATCATTACGAGAGTATTGCGCTACAAAGATGGCGGAAAAACAAATTAAATTTTTTAAAATTTGCAAAGAAGTTAAGAAATACTCTATTAATTACACATGTCCACAAAAAAGTAAGTTGTGTGTGCTGGGTGTCAGACCCACCTAGTCGGCCGTATTTTTTCCGCTGAACATGCATTTGAAGCCAGAACTGGAGGTCAAATTGCAAAAAACCGAATTGCGGGGGCAAGGGGTGCACTAGAAATTATTTTTAATCATAAGAGGGGTTTGGGTACCACCTCATTTTAAAGACCTTGGATCATCTATTTACCGCCACTTTGTTCTTAAAAATCAGCCCAGCCGTTCCAGACTTACAACCATTTGAAGTTTGGCTTAAATACCTACTATACAGTGCGGTTTTGTGTGGAACGGCTAAGTTAATTTTTGAAAACATAGTGGCGTGAAATAGAGTATCAAAGGGCCTTTAAAATGAGGTGCTACATAACCCCTTTCAATAAAAAAATTGTTAGTGCACCCCTGGCCCCTGCAATCCAGTTTGACCTCCAGTTTTGAATTTTGACAGCACAAACCACTTTTTTTTGTGGGCCCGTCTTATTGTTAACGGAAGGACTTAGCATCATTAATATTATTAATAATCAATCAAAATCACTCACACAACGTCATAAAAACGATTTTAACTTTGTATTTTTTTTCAGTTAACCTACCTATTTATTATAACAAAAAAAAACACCATAATAATTGGTACAACCGCGATATCTTCCTAATGGTTGACGTTTGACCCACGTTTATTTAATAAAATATTTGTTATTTTGAAAAAGAAATTACTTTGTTAAATATTTTGCATTTTTTTTAAAACACCCTGTATAGATTGTTAGTTTTAACTTGTAAGTATTTATTATTAACCGTAATTAATATTTTCATGTATTGATAATGTGGACAACCGTGGTCTTAGCTTAAAAATAATGCATTGATGAGATTATTATTATTACTATTATTATTTTAAATTAGGTAATCGGGGATAATTCTTCAGGTCAATGATTTTTACCCTTAATAGCATTAAATCAACAAGGTTAAAAATGTTAAACTAAAATAATCGTCTAAACCATAATAACTCCGAGAATAAAATATATACCACAATTGAATTTTTAAGTATGAGGGACTGCTCTACCAATAAAATATTTTAAAGAATTTTAATTAATATAAAAGAAATAACGCCCAAATATTTTTCCTGCTTTTATCTTGTTAAAAATATAAAAGTCAAATACCAACAACGTTACGTTTTTATCACTGGGAATAGATTTTATTAATCCATGTAAAAATTAAGTAATTAATTGTTAACACACGTTTAGATTTTAGGTTTTTAACTTTTTATTACTTGGGACCTTTATGATTTAAATGCAACCGTTTTTCTTTAATAAAAAAATATCTGATATTAGTTAAGCTTAAACTTTAAGTTAAAATAAATTTTCTAAATAAATTTAAAACAGAGACCCCAGGTCATAATGTCTAGTTGCTTTATCAATAATAAAGATGTTTCTATAAGTCCATGACTTGTGTAACTGAAAAAAATTAGAGAGGTATTGTAAAGAAATCATTCGATGTTAAAACTTCTATTTAAAAGTTTGTTTTTATTGCAGTGAGTTGTTGGTATTTGATTTAAATATTTGGTAATCGTTCATATTTAGACCCATTTTGATAGTAAATAACTTTAGAACAAATAAAGTTATCAAGATGTGGTTTACGCAGAACACATATTCCATAAGCACAAAAACAAAATGACTTATTTACCAATATAGGACAACTTTCTTATTTTAAATGAAATACCCTGTAAAATTTTCTGTATTCATAAAATTAAATATTTTCTTAAAAAAAAACAACGTAACATAAGACATGGTTATTTCTAGAGTCCGACCGAAACTGGTTTTCCGGTCGAATCCGAATGTTTGGCCGTGGCTTCGGCTGAAGCCGAAACCGAAACTCGCGTAGTTAAGTATAAAATACCTTAAAAACTAAAATTTGGGGCGTCTTTCCCATTATTCTGCATAAATTAAGGACATAAAATGAAAACACTGTATAATTATTTTGTATTAATCATCTATTAAAAACACCATTATTTTTATGTTTCTAAATGAGAGCGTTGCCGCGAGAAATAAAGTTAGGTAAACGCGCACGACAACTTCCGACATTCCGCCAATTTTTGCCGAAACCGAAACTGTCACCAAAACTTAATTTTTTGGCCGCAATTGGCCGAAACCGAAACTGAAAACTCGGTCGGACACTAGCTATTTCACAAAATAATGGGTTTATTGACCTTTAAAAACTTGACTGCTTGGCAATTGAAAATTTTATTTGACAATGGAAGTTAAAAAACAAATAGGGCATCAAAGCTATAGGTTGTTTACAATATTTACAAACGTTTTTTAACATGAAATCTAGCTGAACTGCACCATTATTTTGTAAATAACGTATAGCTCTGTACCCGTATTTTTTTGTAAGCTTGTATATTGTAGGTACAAAATGTTCATTGTCAAATAATACTTTTAATTGCCTTGCAGTCAATTCCTACGAAGATAAATATTCTATTTTTTTTTAACATAACCATAGCTTATGTTACATTTTTTAAACAGTAAATATTAAATTTTAAGAATATAAAAAATACTGAAAATATATAGGGTGTTTTATTTAAGATAACAAAGTTTCTTTATATCGGATAATCGTCAATTTTGTTTTTGTGCTTATGGAATCTCAGAATAAAATGGTAAGGATATAATAGAAAAGACTGTCGTCGAAAACCGCATCTTGATAATTTTATTTATTCAAAAGGTAATCGCCATCAAAATGGTTAAAATATGGACGACCATCCTATATGGGGTAAGTTTTTCATTGCATGTGATAGTGTTCATAGTAAATTCCAATGGTACCATTATGCACAGTTTTTATATTACTATATTTTTCGTAAAAGAAGTGAAGACATAACATGTATGTATTTCTGCACTGATTGTACCATTGTCATTTATACTATATATAACTATAGTTTAAACTTAGAAAAGAAACTAAGAAAGCAAATTGAAAAAGAAATAAATAAATAAAAATAAATACCGGAAAGCCATTCTTGCCCGGAGTTCCTGGGGTCCCCTATGAAAAAAAAATATTGAAAATTAAAAAAAAAACACAATTAAAAAGATAAAAAACGCTTAAAATAAATAAAAAAATAAATTGGAATTTTTTTACCTAAAAGTAAAAAAAGTAATATGCATATGGGACAATCAACTTTTATTTGTCCAAGCGCGAAATTACTCTATACCTGATAGAAAAACAGAAATTATGTTATTTATGAATTTCAGTGTTTTATTAGTCACTTTTTTATTAACTTTAAATAAAACAAACTCTTAAGTAATAAAATTATTGTCAATATTTTTGTAGTTTATTGCTTTTTTATTAGTTTTTCAAGTGATTCAAAGTGACATGATTTATAAAGTTACTTATACTTCCCATGCAACAGAGTACAGTAACTCCATAATCCTAAAACACGCTTCAATTTAAATACCTACTATTGTAAAAATAAATATATGGATAAACCACTTATGAGGAAAAAATATGCTATGTTTTTTTAAATTTCTCTGTTTAGCATTTTTTTGTATATACATTTTGGTCCCAGAAAAAGTCCGTCACACCGTATGTCCGTCGGACAACCACGATAATTTTTAATATCAAAATAATAAATGACGTAGTGTGTTTACTGGCGGTAAGTCGGTTGACTTGGTAAAAGATTATGACCATTCGTTATTTTTTTAACTGAGGCCTCAGTCGACCAACTTTCGCAAAAAAGATTTGAGTTATTGTCTTTAACGTGTGTCCGTCGGACAACCAGCAAAAATATGTAAGTAATGATTAATTTCTATTAAATTATGGTGTTGAGTATCATCTTTGATCCTAATTTTACTATACGCATAAAAAAACAAAAATTAAATATGTTAAATCGGACAGATCAAAGTTTAAAAAGTTCAAAAATGTTTGTCGAACGATCAGTCTCTTCGGAAAATCAATTACTTGATCCGAAATTTTCTCCGTAGGATAATTTAATAATTCTTGGCATATGGTAACATGGCTTTATGATTGACAAGTTAGTTAGCTTTGTTAGAAGAGACACTGTCTTTTGATCCTGGTATTGTTGGTTTGAATTATGTGTACATAGGCTGTACCTTATGTAATTTTTTCTGTTTTTATCGTTAAAACGTTTTTCTTATTGCAAATTGCAATTAAGGAAGTAATATCCTATTATTTAAAACAAATCAATATTACAAAAAGTTGATTGACCATATACAAATTATTTTATGGATTTTTAATTACACATTCGCGGCACTATTATACTATACTTTTAAATTTAACTTCTAAAATAAATATATACAAGGTAAATAAAAGAAACATACTAAAAAATAATAAAGATATGACACCACCAAAAATTCAAAAAAAATATTTAAAGGTTTCTTAATTAAACAAATAAAACATGTTTCTTTAAAACATAAAAGGTATTCAAATTAAATAAATATTTAACAGAACTTACCGCTGGCCCTGATTCCCCCGGCTCGCCTTTTTTTCCTTTTTTTCCCCGTTTCCCTGGTGGTCCTGGAGGACCTGGTGGACCAGGCGGGCCTGTAAAAATATTTTCTTTTATATATTTAAAATTAAAAAGTTCAGAATCAAAACAAACGGTATCTTATTTTAAGAAACCTTAATTGACGCAAAATCTACCTCTGGGTATATCCTGTATATTTTTTTTGTTGTAGAAAAATCGAGACAAATCTTGTTGACTATTTTAAATTAAAATCAATACCTTATTTTTAAATATTTTTTTTATATAATTTAACTGCTCGCTAAATAATTAAAAAAATCGGAATTTGGTCTTATATAATAAAAAGTATAATTGGAAGAAAGAAATAGAAAGTCCTTATATTAATTGAAATTCCGAGGGTTTCTTGACTTAAAAGTTGTAAAAAATCTGCTTCAGCATAATTTAGAATCATTGTTTTAAAATAAAATTTTAGAATGTGGTTAAAAAGCATCTCTTTAAAGCTGAATGTATTTTAATTTAATAAATGGACAAAGCATTTGCTATTTATGACAATGAGTGTAAAATAAAAAGATCATATATTATCAATTTAAGTTTTAGTCACTTAGAAATATCATGACTTGGTAATAACGAATTACAAAAAAAAATTTTTTTCTTCCAATATATTTATGAACTTAACATTTATAGAGGTACTTCGTTACGTTGTTAAATTTTAAATTTTAAAATTAAACCCAGTTTCGTAGGCACAACATTTTATTTTCTAAAGATCACATAAATAAATAAAAATAATTACTAATGTACAAATTTTACATTTGTTTTTAAAAATTTTTTGTTTTAATAATAAAAATAAAATGTTACAAACATATTCATCATACAAACAATAAAAACATGTTCAAAGAGGGCACATTATCATATAAATGTGATATAATATTATATAGGGGCAGAAGTGCCGAGAATTGAAAGTGGGTAAAGAAACAAAAAGAACCAGATTTTGAATTAAAGTGGTTTTAATTTTATTATTTAAAAGTAAGTTTGTAATGCGGTATTTTAATTAATATAATTTAGAGGTTTAATTTAATGGCTTTTGAATTATGTTTTGTTTTATTTTTTATGTGAGGATAGGTCATGAGTTAAAAATTGGATCCTAACAAACGCGACGTTTGAAATGATTTCTTAGTTTTATTTCCTCTTTTTAAAAAGTGTAATCATCATATTTCTATGAAACAAATATGACAGAAAAATACTTATAAAATATAATTAATTCTTACAATGCATACAGTAAGGGACGTCGGCGTCGGTTTGTTTTTTGAAAAAATGCTACACCTTTATGTTTTGATTGTCATTTTTTTACAATAAATTTAGGTACACCTGGTGGCCTAAAAATAAGTAAACCGTCGGTATAAATAACGTTGTGACTACATCTTATCAAATTTTCTGAAGGGTAAAAAATCTATATATGAATTATTTGCTCTTTAAAATAAAAATGCCGATCACAATTCAAAGTTAAGGCTATGTGGTATTAAAAAGCAAAAAAAATTGGAACAATGTTGTAACTGCTTGTACCTTCCAACGTTCTTCTGGTTAGTCGTTAGCCGTTCAAGTATTACGTAACCAGATTTATTACAATTATTAACCCCCTCCCTTCATGTCATCAAAAGTAAGCAAAATCTTACCCCCTCCCCTTCCATGCTTATGTAAATATTTGAACTAGAACCAGAACTAAGCAAGTAATAATTAAAGGGACGAAAGAGTGTTGTGTCGCGTGCTGTGGGGAGCTGTTTTTGTGCTAAATTTTTAGGTATTGTTTCTTTTTTTAACCTATGTTATTCATATTTGGTTAAAAAATCGATATGCCATCTTTTAAATTACCATATATTATTGTCCTTTCCTCTGCTGTTTGGGGGTTGAGTATGAATAGCTATGCTAGACTTCTCCTTTGCTCAGTTCCTGATGGGTTTTAGAAAATATCCTAATGTGTTGAACTTATATAATTTTTTACATTTGTATATTTATTTTTCTTTTAATGTATTGCGTCTTTTTTATTGTTTAATAAGCAGCAGTTATAATTCTTGAAATCAGCAAATAGTCTTAGGATAGAGGAGTTTAACGCATCAAAAAAACATTCATTTAAACAAACTTTACTGACCGTATTCAACATAGAGAAAGGTACAAATATTACAATATTAATTAATATTACGAACAAAACAAACGTACTTAAAATTTTTGGTTTGTATATTAATGTTTACATTAACCACTTCAAATACAGAAATAAAATAAAAAATAACATAGTTTATTATTGTGACCAGTCGACAGAGTTAGTCATAAGAAATAAATCTATCTTGTGAAGTCAGTGTTTTCATCTCGCAGAGTAAAGATCCCTGGAGATGCCTTGACCAATCGCTGGCAAAACATCGGTTAACGATTTCATTTTGACGTGGTTCAAACTCAAGAACCAAGATTCTTCAGTTTTAGTACTTATACCCTCAATGGTTTTAACATTCACCTTATAAAAAAATCAAAGTTTAGAATATTAGGGTCATCGAAAAATTTTTAGCGCCTTAAATTAATCTCAGCTCAATCAAAAAAGATGTAATTGGTCACAAAATGGTCAGTATGATTAATTAAATGGTCAGCAAGATTAAAGAGTTCTGTATTAAATAAAAGGATTTAAGGACAAGAAAATTTTGTAAGCCACTTAAAATTAAAAAAAAATATAGTTAAAAAACAAATTCTAAAACGTAATAACAATCAGAAAATGATCATAGTTATTTATTATTTGGTCAAGGATACTGTAATAAATATAGGTTTAAACTTTTAAACTCACTGATTGCTACATTAATATATTTAGGACCTTAACATCAACATTCGGAATTTGTTTTATGCTGAAAGAATTGGTCACGATTGGTCATTAAGTCACAGTAATTGGTCAGCAGTAAAATAAAATTGAGAGTAATTGGTCAGCAGTAAAATAAATTTGAGAGAAGTCAATTTAAATTTATTAATTGCTACATAAGAATATTTAGCACATCAATACTAACGTTGGGAGCTCATCTGAAGGGATACCAATTGGTCACAAATTGGTCATGATTGGTCAATGAGTCGCAGTAACTGGTCAGTGGTAAAATAGACTCTAAAAAGTTCTTTCTGAATTCTAACTATGTTTTATGTTTTATATTCTCTTAAGTCACTCTAGGTTACTCTAATTCGCACTTCTTAATAAATAATAACTATACTAATGTTAAATAAGTTTACAAAAATATCGATCATATTAGAAGTCAAAAAACAATTAATTTAGTATGTTTGGTATTTTAAATTTTTTTTTATTGTAAAACACCAAAAATATAAAGTCAGGTACTGTATTTTTGTCTAAAGGCAACAAATATACATTTTTATAACTCTTTTAATTTAACTTGTTGCATTTACATAAACCGAGAATTTAGAAATTTAAATAAAGAATTCCATTTTAAGTAATTTATTATTGGAAATAAAACTTGAAGTTCAACATAGCCATGTGTAGGTTGCTCTAAAGTTTGAAGGGAGTCTCTAATAAAACAGTGCAGAAATACCTTTTTACCCACGTTTAGTTCCTATTAAATTTGCATTTTAATGAAAAGAGCTTTTCAATGGAGAATAAATAACTGAACCGGAAATTTTCAATAGAACTTTTAGAATTACTGAGCAAGATAAAATCTCTACATCGATAGTATATGTATAATAATAATTATAGAATAATTTTCTTTTATTAAACGAATTGGAGTATTGGGTATTTTATATAAATTTAATATAATATAGTTTAACTTAAAAATAAAAATCTTGGCTAAAAATTTAAAAAGCAAAAATGGGCTGTGAGAAAAGCCCTTTTATTAAGTTAGTTATAGCTAAAAAGTCAAAAAAGCTATATTACACTTTTGGTTAACCTATGCCTAGAGAATTAGTATTTTCCTTTGTGCTGAAAGACACCTTAAAGATTGTTTGTAAGCAGATGACCGCTTACTTAAAAAAAAAAAAATATTGCCTTAGACTTGATTGGTAGAGATTTGGATAAAGGTCGGGTTTTGGGTCTCAGCTCTAGTTTTACTGGACTTCTTCAAGGCTTTTGATATACAATCAATTATAGACTGCTTTGAGGTAAGCTTTGGTTTTATGGGGTTTCTACGGAAACCGTTTGCTTTATACGGTCCTAACTGACGTCGTCGGCAGTGTGTAATACTTGATGGCAAATCATCTGAAATGAGCCATGTTACTTTTGGAACTCCACAGGGTTCAAAACCTGAGCCTCTGCTATACGTGGCTGATCTGTCAAACTATATAAAATATTGCAAATGTCAAATGTATGCAGACGACACTCAGCTGATGTTTAGTTTTTGTCTTGTAAACACCATATAGCGGAATACAGAGTTAATAAAGATTTAGATGCATTAGCAAAAATGTCGGCAAAGCATAATCTGTTTTCTCATGTAAAAAAGTGTTTGATAACTTATTTTAAAGGTAAAAGAACATGCAAAGTTAATAAACTTATGAAAGTACAGATTATATTGACAGCTTGTGACCAGTAAAAACTTCTAAAAGATAACTGAGATTGCATTTAGACTTTAACTCGACATTCACCACACACGTTACTAATTGCTGCAGAGAGTTTTAAGGAATTTAAAACTGTTATATAGTAATCGTGGGTTGTTCTCAATAAAACTAAGAGTGCTTCTAACAGAGGCCCTTGTGTTGTCCTTTTTAATTATTGTGCTTATGTCTATGGATTTGATAAACCAAAAACATTCAAAAAGATAAAAACAATCACTGTCGCATTGTCCTTTGTCCTCGTGAGTATGATCATGTGTCATCTAAAATAGCCGAGTTGGATGGTTAAGAAAATTATGTACACAGGAAAGCCTCCCTATTTGAGGGCCAAGCTGCATTTTAGAAGTAAGACTTATGATAAAGGAAATAAGGCATTTCACCTGGTAATTTTTGGTCCTGCATGGATTGACTTAAAATTTTAACAGAAGGTAGATTATAACCCAAGGATCAATATCTAACCAAAGGGTGCCAAAACCCTGGGGGTGGTTGCGACCCCCTAGGGGGCGGATTTTTTTATTTCACTTTCACAACAGGAATTGATTCGTAAAACTAATACTCTTCAAGTTATTCGCGATTAAATGTAATAACTTTTTGACAGAAAAATCGACGTTTTTAATGAGGTTTTCACGAATAACTTGAAAATTATGTATTTTATTTAAAAAATTGTCGAAAGCGAAATTGTATGTTTTAAAAAGACAAACAAAATTGTTTTACTATAATTTTTCTACGACCAATACGAACCAAAATACAGCGTGTTAATGGTTAGCTTTTTTTAAAATGTAAAATTTATTAGATTTAAAGTCAGATAACGGGAAAATGCTGCACATTTTGAGAAAAACTCATCAAATCTGTTTTAAAGTACCTAATTAGGCCTTTTATTTTAATTTTTTAAATAAGTTTTTAGCATAAAAATTGAGTGAGTTATGATAATAATTGGGTGAGTATCTAATTTTTCTACGAAAAAATCATTTTAGACAACCTTCTAACCCCCTAATTAATATGAACATTCGCCCTTTTGCATTTCTTTTAATGCATGCACTAATAATTATCTATTAAGTTCATTTAATGCCTTACTATGACTAACCAGAACTAAACTACGATTTTATATTGAGGTAGTTGGGGAAAAATATGTAATCCACCATTTTGTGGAGGCAGCCATCTTAAATTTTAATTTTCTATTCTATCAATTAAGCCCTCTCATTTGATACCCATAGTGAAGTAATATGTAATTCACCATTTTGTATCTGCGGCCATCTTGGATCAACAATCTTTATGATATACATATTATATTGTATTGTCATTAAAATTAACAGAGTGTGTACCAAATTTCAGATCGATCGGTCGTCAGAAAGGGGGTAAAATTACAATTACTAAATTCCCAAACAAATAACAAATAGAGTAATCGTTAATAGTAAAAATGCCACGGCGTCATAAGTTCTGTCTCACTTTCAATTATTCTCCTTTTTTGCTCGCGTACTTGCAAACGACGCGTTTAGACAGCAATAATTGATTGCCGTCCTCATTTTTATGACACTTGTGGCTTTTTACTATTGAATAGATCTTTAATAAACAGGTCAAGTTAGGTAAAAGTGTTCCAAATACACTCAGACACAACTGGAAATGCTCGAGTTTAAGAAGAAGCTGTCTTTACCAAATTAAGGACCATGGTTCACGTTATTATTCGATAGACTACATCCTAAAAGTATGGGGACCCAAGGATCTGAAACGTTAAAGTTAATTTAAGGAATACCTGTTGCTCAGTGTTCTTCTAAATAAACAAAAATAAAATGTTTACTTTTCATTTCTAGAAAATGTTTAGTTGTCTAAAGTCAAAATTATGCTAAAGTATTTTTTAGCCCCTATTTGAGTAAAGAAAACATGATTAAGAGACATTCCCTTAACATACAATTGTGCAGCCATTGAAACTGTCTCATCCCCTTTGAACAGGGTAAACGCTCCAAGGGAAACGTTTTTGTCGCTTTCATTGAGTGTAAAATTTACATAAAGTGATTATTGCTTAATTTCAACCTCGTATATTTGTAAACCATTTATTCTCTTTGTCACTCGGAAAAAGGAAATAAAGGGAACGAGATTAAAGACGAGCTGTAACGACCGGTTATTGTAAGGAATGACACCGAGGGTGAGCGAGAAATTTATGGAAATCAATGGTTTTAAGAATTAAGTTAAGCTTTTAATGAGGCGGGTAGGTGATGCTTATAGGGGAGCAGAAAGATAGTAAATGTTAAATCATGTTAATAATATTATATCTATGGGGTCTTTAAATAACAGCAATAGTATTTCAAATGAAGATTTCTCGGTTTCTAATCCATATATTTTAAATTCCCAGGCGGTATAGTATGCAGTTTTATGATGCAGAGTGTGACTCCTCTCCATCGGTTGGAAGCAATAAAAAATATTAGTTGCTTTCCTTTCGTAACTTATATCAGCTCAGCAAAGCAAAAATCTTAGCTGAGCTAACAAATAGAAAAGGTGTAAAAGAAACCAGTTTTACATATAATTCTATACTCAACCAAATTCTCAACATCTCTTATAACAATAGGAATTAAAAAAAAAGGAAATACTAAGTCTAACAACGAACACCCTTTAAAGTATTTCTAACCTTGAAATGGACAGAAATGCGTCTGACGTACGTGACCCCCAATAATGTAGCAAAAATATTTTAAGTAAGATATCCGGCAAGGGGGCGGTATCATTCTTGGCTGAGCTGAGTTCCTATTTTAAAAAGGAACCATCATCTAAGCAGCCGACTTAAAATTAGCTAAGATTTGATGTAAAAGGAAAGCAACTATTACCAAAGTGGTAGCCACTCAACGTTTATTTACTCGAAAATTGGGTTGCTATCATCGATACTCTACGCAAATTGTCCACCGCACTGTAGAAAAGGTTGAATGTGAGTTAAATTTACGTCAAAACTCATCCACCAACTTTATTATTTTAAATAAATAATACGTACTAAAAGTAGAAGAAAAGCGAATAAAATAATATAGCAAGTTTTATAACACCTGTGGTATCCCAAGCTCGTTGTATTAAATATACAGGTTGCTTGAAAAGGATATGCTAATTCATGAGAGTGTCCATTTTTATAAAGATGTCAATTAAAAAAAATCAAATAAAACCATTTCCAAATATCCTAATCTCTGACATTCAGAATAGAACATTTTTAAAATAACCAATATTTAATAATATATATATTATGTATCCAGGTGTTCCGTAAGTACGGTACGAAGCTTCAATGGGTGGCTCCCTATGTCGTTTTTTAAATAAGGCTGCTGAGATACAAGGCCAGGTATTAAAAACTGTCGTTTTTTTATCTTTGGACAATCAACGAAGGCTGAAAGTCTAAATACTAACATACCGTGGGTGTCTTAAGCGAGGTAAAGGGGAGTTCGTTGACACGGGACATAAATACTTGGAGGGGGCGGAGGAAAGAACTTTGCGGGCAGCAGGTTCCACATTCTAAAAAATCTAGGGATAAAAGGACGAACAAGGTGGGAAGTTCGGACCCTGTTCAGTTGGATCTATGGCGCGACAATGGGCAAGAGAGGGTGTCTTTCTGTGAGTAAATGATCAATAATAAGTTAAACAGCTCTTCTTTAAATGAAATCAAGAATGCTTAGGGCTGTGGGGGACGCCATGCCATATCTGGGATATGAGAACAATATTCCAAGGGAGGTAGAATTTGGATCACATATAAAGTGTATAAATTAGAAGGGGAAAAGTACTTTTTGGGTTGAAAGAGAGATCCAAGCTTTTTCGAAGCTGCCTTGGCTATAGATACAATGTGTTTTTACCAGTTATCGTTAAATGTAACTCCCACAAGATAAAAGGTGTTTTTGCTTTGCAAAACTTGGATGTGTATTTAATGACTTTTCTTTCGGGACAAGAAACATGATTGTGTTTTGGATGCATTGAAATGGACGAGATTTTTGGCACCCCAATCCAATATTAAATAAAGGTCTTGTAAAAGAAATATCCGCATCTCTTTGTATTTGCTGTCCAAATCAGGTTTATAGATCGGTTTAGGAACTGGAGTGAAGGGTACTATCGTCAGCAAAACTATGAATGGAATTGGTTGTCGACGAAAGAAGGTCGTTGATGTGAGGAAGAAACAATATTAGTGCCAGTACTGAGTCCTGAGGCACTCCAGCATTTACTTGGTGCAAGCTTAAAAAGTGACCATACACAATAACTAATATACGCTGATCAGAAATATAACAAGAAAGCCAAGCATAGAGTTAGTTAAAAGATCATAAAAGGGAAGTTTAATAAGGAGCGCGGCATGCCAGACCTGGTCAAAAGCTATATATCAAGAGCAACGATCTAGGAGTCAGGAGCGTTATTTCAGGGGTGTAATACGAAGGAAAAAAGATCTGCTGTTGATATTTTGTGGCCGAATCTAATACTTTTAGCAGTTAACTCCAAACGATTTGAGGGACTGCACCCAATGTTCTGCCCATGAGCCGCCGAAGTCTAAATCTGGCGCTAATAGTATTTATTTACGTAAGTTCATTTAATAACTTTTTTTCTGTCTGAAGCATGGTTTCCGTAAAAAAAGATGCATATCTGTGCATGATCATGTGGCTATAAAGTGGTTATGGACCAAAGATGCCTTTTTGATGTTTTTAAGACTTTCTTGCAACCATTTACAATTAAAAAAAAACGAACCAAGCTACTGATTATCTAAAGTTTATTTATTTTATTTCATTTTTCATTAGTGATCTAAATGATTGAATTATTAAATTAGTCTCTCCTAATATAGGTTTACATTTTCTTTTTATTTTGTATATATTAAAACTTTAAATAAGAAAATATTATTTTAAAATAAAATTATACAGCCAAGGAACGTCAACTGTAATTTGTACTTTACAGAAAATACCGACGTATACCAAAAATGTCTTTCTTTCTGACTTAGAAAATACTTTTGAAAAATTTAAAAAGTTCTTTTTGTCATTAATATATTTTATTAGTTGGGTTTTTATGTCTAGTAATACTATTGGTTTCTCTAGTATTGTACAAGTTGATTTTTTGGAAATGTGGCAGTTAAACCATCGCTCAAATAACGTTGTAACTTACATTTTCAAAATCTTTAGAAGAGGCAAGAAATCTATATATGTATTATTTAAACTTTAAAATAATAAAAAAAAATAAAAAATCCTGCGCTACTTGAGTATCGACGTTCTTTTATCCATACTTTAGGCAAGGTAGTATTTTACAGTAAAAACAATTGGAATAACATTGTAACTGCTTGTAACTTACAACGTTGTTCGATAATTTCCGCATTTTTAAATATAGTTATGCGTCTGGGATACAAAAAAACTTTGTAAAGTTGTATTATAGGTCGTTGCTGGAAATGTTGCTCCTAAAGTTTTAATTTTTTAAATGTACCAGTTTTCATAAGAGCAACGCGGCTCGACAGCAGCTCAGCGAGACAGTAGCGCGGCCCGTTATAATCCAATGCTTCCTATAGCGTTGTATGCTGCTGCTGAATGACGTGATGTAGTTGCGCTGCCAAGTGGGAATTGAAAGCAGCAAACACTGCTCCAGAATTTTTTCGGCATATCTTGCCCAAATTCGTTCATTTTTTTTTACGCAGGGGAAAGGAATAACCGTTTTGTGTTCGTACCGGTACTTCGGTCATTAGTGGTTATACCATTTGCTGATATTTTCTATACTGATAAGAATTAAGATATTACTAAGCCACACGAATTCCACTATATGCTTTCCATTTGGTGTCCTGTCCCATGAAATGAGAGAGAACAATTTCAATGAGGTCGCTAATTTTTTGTCGTTACGTTCTCATATACTTATAAAATTTTACTTTATCTTTCACTTTCTCTTTGTCTTCCCGTAAGTGAATGGAATTGGCCTTTTTCGAGCCGGTGTTCCCACAAATTGTGCACCCAATGTTTTCGCCCCTTTGTTTTTTCTTTACTGAATACCAACACAGCAACAGCGCTAGATGATGAACTTATTTTAAAAGACGTTCGTTTAGGATATACAGGGTGTTATGGAAATACTTTAATATATTTAAACCTTAAAATCCTTGTGTAAAAATAAATTGAATAAAAATTGTTAAAAATGGCGGACAACCGTTAATTGCTCAAATAATGAACCCAAAAAGTTTATGGTCAAAATGCCAACCCGCCACCGATCTTTTTGCATCATTTGTTTAAAAACAGCTGTAAGCGAATCGGAGATGTGATGAGGTCAACGATCGTGTAAAAAGGTTGCTAAATTTGTATTGATCTTAACAAGTTTATTTATGGACTTCTTGTTTAAATTAAAAAATATTATTTAAGGCTTGATTTACCTTTTACCTATTGATATCGTAATTGCTCAACACTTTTAATGGATTCACTAAAAACAAACACTTTCATGATAGAATAGCCGCTGTTTTTACTTTACTCTTTAATTACTTTAAAAACCTTTTTATTTGTTTTTAAGAGAGACAAACTTAATTAAACAAAACTTTATACCCAACGACATCTATACTAAAATTATTACTGAAATCAATATTACCGACCGCGCATTGAGCGCATTTAAAATCAACGCCTGGTAAAACCCGATAAAGGAATGCTATCCATTTTCCACTTATTTTTACATATTAGAAATCGCGAGATATACGAAAATACTGTGGGATTCGATACTACTGCCGCCATCTAGTTTTGGATGTGAATATTACCAGATCAGCAGCTTATCCGAGATTCCATTAAAAAGTGAAGACGTCGAGCGATACGGAACGGTACGGGTCAGTCGGGGCAAAGTAGAGACGTGGGACGTTGTGCATCAGTCAAAGCAGAGCGCATCGAGAGTGCGCGACGATATGGTAGACGACGCGCTTTGACTAGAGACTACATGTTCTTTTTTCTTATTAATTTGAACAAAAAATCCAAAATTTTACGTTTAGAAACCAGACCTAAAAATCGTGTCAATCGCTGTAATTGTTTGCTTTAATACTCCAATGGTACTATATAGTTAGGGATATAATAAAATTCTTCATATTATTTTGTTTGTTAAAGAGTACATTAAAGTAAATATACAACAAAATGGAACTTAACAAAAACCGAAAAACAATATGATTTTATTTATAAATATAATATACATTGTATATTTTCAAATATTTATATTAGCTTAAGTTGTCCTCCTCAAAGACAAAACAAACAATATTGTTTACAAATAGAAGGGTACACGAGGTGGAACTTGTTCATAATAATTTTGTGAAAATTAAACACTTAACGACGAAGACAAATACATCTCCCTAGAAGCGTTTAGGCAACCCGAAGTGAGAGAAAACAGTTATAATGGCCCTTAGGTTGTATATTAAGGAAAATTCCCTAATTTTGCTCTTGTTGACACAAGTAAAGGCTTAAAGATGACAAGGCAAACAACGACAATGTATTTGCAATGTTGCTTTGTTATCGGAGGCCAAAATAATTCATAATGGAGATCACTGGTAAAAGGGAAAATTTTAAAACAAATTAGTAATTATAATAAATAATAACGAATTAAGCGAGCCAAGTAATGACATATTAAATATATTTGACAATCGTTGTTAAACCGAGAATATCCGTCAAGATTTGGTATACACACATAGTATAAGTCGTGGTTTCTAAAGAGTAGTTTTATCACTTAAAAATGGTTGGAAATACATACCAACCGAAACGTCGTGTAGTTATCAAAAATTTAAAGCAATGGAAGTCCAAGACTGGAAGTTTATCAAAACGATAATATGGGTATTTAAGCAATTGACAAATATCTTTTCTTTTTTTTTATCGTCCATTGCAAGTAATTAGGTATTTCTGGAAATACCCATTTTTCATTTTATTTCTCAGAAATGTTTATTAATTTATTGAGAAAATCTATAAATGACCGGACAGAACAAAAAATATATAAAAAAAGAAAACTTAACAGCGGACTAAAAAATCAAAAAACATTTTTTTTTTTTTGCGGGGAAAGAACTTTACATTGTATTTCTGTTAACAGGTACTAAAACGTAACTTTTCATAAAATTACTTTTTTTCCGGGTATACATACACGAAAGTAAAGGTAAATATTTAATTTTAGAATAACTTCTCGGCTTACTGTCTCCCTCCGCTTCGCGTCGCGAGTCAAAAAAACCTCGAGCTAAAATCTAGATATTTTTTTCTTTTATAATAAATAACCATTTTTTGCTCTTACCAATATGTCAAAATTTGATAGCTTTTATTTTGTTACTATTAATTAGAGTAAAAATATAAAAAAACTCATAGGATTTTTTCCGTTTGTAATAATAGTCATAACGGGAAACCTTAAAATACACAGGAAGCGTCATTAAGAAGTGATTTTTTTGTTCAATTTTAAATTTAAATATGCGATCAAGTCGAGAGGAACAAAAACACCTTACTTCAAATGTTCAGAAAAATTGAAAACAAAACATGTTTAATAATCGAACAAGAGAAAAATTTTTGCTTTTTTACAAATATCATTTATTATAATTGGAAACCAGGACCTTTTTGAAGCCAAGCAGAGCGTTTCATGAAGTGGCACTTTTTTTTTGTAAAAACTTCCAAACACACGCTTTATATTATTATTATAAAAAAAATCACATTTAAGATAAGTAAGTAGATTCTCCCATATAACTGCAAGAGCTAGAACTGTTATATTATTTTAATCTATTATATATATTTATGTTTCCTACTAATCTTATAATTTTGCCAGATTTTTTTTAAAGTATACTTTTTCAGAAACTGATCGCCGCAATACGATTTTATATGAACTCTGCCCTGTGTGACCCAAGTTTTTGATCTGGGTGCTACTTTACGCCGGAAACATGGAATCGGCGGACTATAAAAGCTATTTTAACATTTCTAAATAAACTTAATTTAGTATGGGCATATTGGTCATACTTCGTAATGGCCAGTTTCGGCCTAAACAAAACTTAAACTATTTTACTTATTGTCATTTAAGACATCTGTCTTATCTGTGGGTCAACTTGAATATATGTCCACACTTAAACTAGTTTGTTTTGATGTTTAAACACTCTTGACCATGTGGGTTTATTTTATGACTTAAACATTATTACCTGATAGATTTGAACTTTGAACCTTAATTAATATTTTATGTTTTATATTAGGCTGTGATGATTCCAATACCAAAATAATTAAATTTTTAGTAAAAAATTATACATGCCACCCTGTATATTCCTTGTTCTATTAGGAAATTAGTTTTATTTACCCGACTATCTTAGTTGAATTGACCTATGAGCTTATCTTAAAGGTATAAACCTTGTTGTTCGATGTATAAGAAAATTAATTAAGCACAAAATACGCTTGTTTCATGGCATTCACATTAATGAACATTTAAGATAGTATCAGAAATTACGAAGAACGTCATTGCGATGAACATTGAAGGCGAATACTTGCATTAAATTTAGAATAAATAATGGCTATTAGCTATATATATATATATATATATATATAGAATAAAAATTATAATCGGATTACAAAATATGGAACAGGTTGTGAAAAATGCAAGTCTAATTACAAAAGGGTCTAAAAATTAATGGCGTTTTCATGTAGTGTCGGCGTTAAACTTACAAATCTTTTATTTCTGAAAATGCATAATACTGGAAACTACGTAACACCTTCCATTATTTACTACTACAGTTTTCAAAAAAAAAAAAAAATGATTTTAATAGTTATAACAAATCTAAAGCATAATATACATTTTGTTTGTTTTTAAGTGATGAACTACGCTTTAAAATTTGACATTAAAATACTTTTTCCTTTCTCCTCTTTTATGTTATAACAGTTATTGACTGTTAGATAGGTAAACAAAACATAAAAAAATCCACTACGTCACGTTTATATATCTTTTTTATTGAGAAAAATTATACATAAACTATTTTAACCTTTTTCTCGTATTTATTTGTAACTGGATATCTTATAATACATCAGCGTCATCAGCTAACATGGATTCGTACCAGTTTACCTAATGATTTTGCTCAAAACATTTTTTAGATCTTCATAAAAATGCGCTTGTTTCTGACGTTTCCGAAGTTTACAGATATGAAGAATAGAAGGAAGGACTACCATCCAAATGTATTGTGTACATCGAAAGGAAATAAATTACGATGGCGCCATAGCAGCAAATTAAAAGATTTGAAAACCAGTGAATTCAAATTCAAAATCAAAACAGCCAGGGAATCACGACACTCGACTCTTTAGCAAATCCTCTAAGTATACACCCTTGATTCTTTCACAAGTTAATTTTTTGTATTTTAACCATCTAAACCATTGTTATAAAATATTTATAGCATATCTGATACACATGACCACATGTATCGTTTTGTAGTATTTTATTTAAACTAAACGTAAACACGTAAAAAATGTAGCAAAATTTAACAACCTCGGTTTAAGGTATTTCACCTCACTAAATTTTCTTTGGGATATCCACTTAAGTGCGGCCAGTACGTGGGTCCACGAGTACTAATGCACCCAAAGAAGTAAAATGTATAGCTGCAACTCGGCTGCAATGCACCCATATGAGGAATGAGTATACAGGGTGGCCATTTGAAAACAAAAGAGAGCTAATTTTGGGCACTCCAGGTCATTTAAGGAAAAACGCTCGGACCCGTCGATTTTTGATTTTAGGGGAAAAATTTTTTTGTCACTTTCACCCCCTGAATTACAACCCTACAGCAGCGGTAAGACTTACCCCCAAAATCTTAAATGGAAAGAGGAGTCGAGTGATACCTTATTTTGAATGTCTCTCGACCCTAATTGCAACTGCCAAGTTAAAACTCTCTCATATTATATCCGTTGATATGACAGTTTGTCAAAATTTCCATTTGAAAACGAAACAAAGCTAATTTTTGGCACTCCAGGTCATTTACGGAAAAACTCTCAGAAACGTCAATTTTTAATTTTGGGGGAAACTTGTTTTTGTCACTTTCTTCCTGTAAATTGCAAGCCTTTAACAGGGGTAAGACTTACCCTTAAAATCTCAAATGGAAATAGGAGTCGAGTGATACCTTATTTTAAAGGTCTCTTGACCCTGATTACAACTGCCAAGTTTAAACTCTCTCATATTATATCCGTTGATATGACAGTTTGTCAAAATTTCCATTTGAAAACGAAACAGAGCTAATTTTTGGCACTCCAGGTCATTTACGGAAAAACTCTCAGAAACGTCAATTTTTAATTTTGGGGGAAACATGTTTTTGTCACTTTCTTCCTGTAAATTGCAAGCCTTTAACAGGGGTAAGACTTACCCTTAAAATCTCAAATGGAAATAGGAGTCGAGTGATACCTTATTTTAAAGGTCTCTTGACCCTGATTACAACTGCCAAGTTTAAACTCTCTCATATTATATCCGTTGATATGACAGCTTGTCAAAATTTTCATTTAAAAACGAAACAAAGCTAATTTTTGGCACTGCAGGTCATTTACAGAAAAACCCTCAGACACGTCAATTGTTAATTTTAGGGAGAAACATTTTTTGTCACTTTCACTTTTATATTTTTTATAATAATTATTTAAACTGTTTAAAAAATAAAAAACATGTTTTTCAAGATGAGAACCTTTTCTTGCTCTTCAACTTTTTATTCGGTAAGAACAAATTGAGTAAGAAGATGTTTTGAAGGTAAAGTCCATTTTTTGGTCTGTAACATTTTTTGACATCATGGCGACCATATAAAATATGAAAACTAACCGCGACTGTTTCCACTCCTTAATAACCAGCTCCGTGGGGATACTCTCCTTCGAAGCGAAAACAAAATTCCTGGAAGAAATTTGGTGTCAAATTATAATGGATAAGTGTAATCTCAAAAACACAATTTGAAGACCACATGGGTAAAACAATGAATGTCCAAAATTAAGAAATAATATTCGGAAGGGTGTTTTTCACATGAAATATTGAATGGTACCAAAGCTATATCATGTACTTAGACATTAGAAAAATTATTTAATTATTTATTGTGTTACCATTTTATTGTAAAAAAATGTAATAATAGTTACCTATGAAAAATTATTTTTAAAAATACAACTAAAGCACCTATTATGTTCGGGAAAAACAATGAAAGTCCGATTTTGCAACAAAAATAAAAAAGAAAATTGTTATTATTCTTGAGGCACAAAACCGTAACTATATAACTATTATTTAGAAGTAATTTGGTAACAATAATAATTCTTAAAAAAAATCTTAAAGTTTTACATAATTTTTCCTATGTACTTTTAGTTTTTTAGTAACATCCACTATTCTTCCCTAGCTTTTACGTTTTTTTTAAATTTTATTTAATACAATGCAAAATGAACCTAAACGCTGCACGTGTAATTAAAAAGGATAAAATAATTTTACAACTGTTGATCATTAAATTATTGGACTTTTATTGTTCTTTCAAGTAACGTATGGAAGTTTCCGAGTGTGCGATATTTTTAAAGGCATTTAAGACATAAATCTTATTAATATACCCGTTCATTTCAGTACTAAAATATATACTAACTTAAGGGATATGATATATTACTACACTGATTTTATATACAAAAAAATTACTTTCATTGTTTTTCCCGTGTGGTCTTCATTTGTTTGATGTTTACACGTGAGGACCTTCAACTTTTTTGGCGGTAACTATTCCTCTCGGAAATATTAAACTCCCCCAAAAAAACATTTCCGAATTCAATACTGCCTAACTTTGCTAATTTTGAAAAAAAAACAGTATAAATAAAATAAAGTTGTAGGTACTTTTTTTAGTATTCCTGCAAATTTTAATATAGCAGCCAAGAACATATTTAATATATTTAAGAAAAGACGTTTTTTAAATAAAGTTATATTAAAAATTTATTTACAAGCATCGAAAAGTTTTAAAAGGCTTAAAAGATTTTATGCTAACAACTAGAAAACTAGAAATAAATCTCTGGCGTTTACAAGTTTGGGCGGAACACGGGGGAAAATTCAATCAAAAGTGACAAGTCGGAGGAGTTGATTCCGGTCCAATAAAACGACACTTAGAGAAATTCCCAGTGGAGAAAATCAAAAAAGGCGTTAGAAAAGTTGGTGTATTATTTTCTTAGTCGGCAAGAGAAAAAAAAGCTTTTAATTTATAAGTTAAGTCGTAAGCGAGGCTTTAAAAAAGAAAGGGGCAGATATATAATTTTTTTAAATTTTACTTTTAATTTATAAAATAAATATTGACATTTGAATAGTCTAACATTTAAAAACAAAGGGTTCTTAGGGTTAAATTTATGTTAACAGCATTAAAAATGGTGTTTTTGGTAAATAAGATACCAATAATATAGTATAGTGTGTTTAAGAATTAGATTAATAAAATAAAACAAAAAATATACTTTGTTCATAGTCACTTTAATTGAATGTTTAGCCGTGACAGCTGTTTCGTAGTACAACTACATTTTCAAACGTACTGACAAACTAAAATTATTTTACTTATATATAAACAGTAATACCTAATAAAAACATATTTTTAAAAAGGTTTTAAAATCAATATGGTACAGTTGTGAAATTTAAAGATTTTATTGCTACAATTTATAAAAGTTTTACAAGGGGTAGATTTCCTAGGTCAATCTGTGTGTTAAGCAGATGTACATTCTGTTTTTATGTTTATAGATTTCAATATTTTCTAATGTATCTAGTTTTCGCCCTTTTTGTTCTACATGTAATATTTTTAGGGTATTGATTTCTGGAAATTTGTGTCCGGTTTCCAGAAAATGGTTTGCGAAATTTGATGTTGTTTTCCTAACCTATAACATGAGTTATGTTCTTTAAACCTAGTTTCGAAATTTCTTCCCGTTTGTCCAATGTAACAGCTATTACACTCTTCACAAGTAAGCTTATAAACTCCTGATTTTTAAATTTATTTTGTTTATCTTTCACATTAAATATCATGTTTGATAATCGATTTGATGGTTTATGTGCTATTTTCTGGTTTTGTTTAGACAGGGTGTTCGAAATTTTTTGTGATATTTGGCCAAAATAAGTTAGGGTTTTAAATGGTTGGTTTTGTTTTCAGGTATTTTTGGGTAAATTTGGTTGAGGGTGAGTTGTTTACGTTTCTTATTAATTATAGAGTTTATTAAGGGTGGAGGATAACCATTGTTTTGAGCGATGTTTTTATAGTGTTTAATTCTTTTTCTAAATTTTCTTTGGAAAGTGGAATGGAAAATGCGCGATGTATCATTGATCTGTATGCTGACATTTTGTGGGTAATTGGATGTAAAGAATCATTAGGTATTGTAATATCAGTAAAAGTTGGTTTTCTATAGATATCAAAATTTATGGTTCCGTAGTTAGTTTTTGTTATTTTAAGATCTAAAAGTTAATGGAGTTTTGTTGTTCTATTTCCAAAGTAAATTTAATCTTAGGGTGTATAGAGTTAATATAATTAAGAGTATTTTTAGCTCTATCTCGTTTCCTGAAAAGCCGACAAGTATGTCATCCACATATCGGTACCAAAATATAACATTATCTGAATGTTTGGAGTTTATAAATGATTCTTCTAGTTTTGACATAAATATCTCCGCCATTAAAGGGCTTAAAGGGGAACCCATAGCTAGTCCGTCTGTTTGTTTATAAAAGTTTCCATTATATTTAAAATAATTTTTGTCCATACATAATTTCAAAAGTTTTAAAATGTCCTCTTTAAGAGATGGGTTAATGTTTTTATTGTTTAGTTTTAGCTGTTACATTGGACAAACGGGAAGAAATTTCGAAACTAGGTTTAAAGAACATAACTCATGTTATAGGTTAGGGAAAACAACATCAAATTTCGCAAACCATTTTCTGGAAACCGGACACAAATTTCCAGAAATCAATACCCTAAAAATATTACATGTAGAACAAAAAGGGCGAAAACTAGATACATTAGAAAATATTGAAATCTATAAACATAAAAAACAGAATGTACATCTGCTTAACACACAGATTGACCTAGGAAATCTACCCCTTGTAAAACTTTTATAAATTGTAGCAATAAAATCTTTAAATTTCACAACTGTACCATATTGATTTTAAAACCTTTTTTAAAAAATATGTTTTTTATTAGGTATTACTGTTTATATATAAGTAAAATAATTTTAGTTTGTCAGTACGTTTGAAAATGTAGTTGTACTACGAAACAGCTGTCACGGCTAAACATTCAATTAAAGTGACTATGAACAAAGTATATTTTTTGTTTTATTTTATTAATTTAAAATGTACGGTCACAAAGTAACGGACGAAACCATAAATTCTTTTAAGAATTAGATGTTTATTCTAAAGAGTGTGAATCCTAATGTCTTAACTTTTGAGATACAGAGTGGTAAAGAAACTAATATCTTTTTCGCACTTGAAGGACTAAAGTGGTTACTTTAGTCTCTCATTTCAAAGACTAAAGTTAAAAGTGACATAAACAATTGTTGGATATTTAGTTTTCTATAGAGTGCCTTAATTTTCTGGAATTTTTTTGTACATTTTTTTTTTGGAAAATAATACAGAAGTGCAAAAAATAATATGTAAACCTCTAGAATAAAGTGTTTTTATCCCTCGACAAATTGTACCCCTTTCTTCGGTCGGGCTATAAACTGCCTCGGGATAAAAAGTTACACTTTTATCGAATGTTACAAGCCAACTAAAATCTGAGGGGGTCCCAAACTGGAAAAAAGTATTTTGCCCTGTATGTCAAAACAAAGAAAGCAATAAAACATCTGTAAGTTTTATCTTTTTTTGAATTAAAAAATAGCAACATTTAGCCAAGATGCGTAGAATATTAATTGACCTTAAAAGTAAGGTAGCATGATTATACTTTCCATTTAAAAAAGTTTATGGTGACACTAGGTCTTGTAACCACCAAATTGTTTATACAAAAAGTACATTTAGTGACAACCTTTTAGTAAAATGATATCCAATCTGAATACCTTGTCATTTTTACAACAAAAATCCTCACTGTTTAAAACAAATTATAAGGACCTAATGGTAGCTAAGGTTTATTAATTTTGGGTGCGTCTTAAAAGTGTAATTTTTAATGTAATACAATTATTGGAGTTTTTTATTAAGTGCAAATAACATATAGGCTCAAACAGTCGTTTTTGGGTATTTATTTCGATTACTAAAGCGAGTATAATTACCTTGCGCATGACTTATTTGTATGTACCGTTAGCAATATCTAGTGCATAGTGCATTAAACACTGCAAATTAAGTTCAAGCAGGTCCTGTATTCTGAAAAGCATTTATCGGAACCTTTTTGTATACAACTTCCTAGAGGCTTTCGTGCGTTATTAGTGGAAACTTTTACGTATGGATGGTGGAGGGAGGATAACCATCTGAATTATGGATGGTGGAGGGGAGGATAACCATCTGAATGTTTTAAAAAGTGTCCATCGAAAGGTGCAACTTAAGGTGGCGCCACAGTAGCCAGAGGAGATTTTTTAACCAATAAGCATGAATTATTAGAGTGAGATACAAAATGAAAAAGGGCAGATAGATACAAAATAAAAAAGGAAAGAAATAGCAAAATCTCTCCACTGGCTACTGTGGCGCCATCCCAATTTGCTACATTCCGATTGCCACTTTTTCAACTTTTTCGCCATAAAAGATGGTTATCCTCCCCTCCACCATACATACTTTTAAGGATGAAATTTCCCGTTACTGGTTTATTTTCCTGGTATGCACAAGGTTAGTTTATATAAGGTTGCGACACATCCTTAACTTTTAGGCGGTTCGAGGTCGGGGACGCAGGGAAGGGCACTCCACGGAGAAAAATTGGCAAGACTGGGTAAAATCAAAGCTGATGATCACAGATACAAGATTTTTTATAATTTACAAGGTTTTTCATTTTAAAATTTAATATGTTTTGTCCTACACTGTATATACTAAAAGATAAAAGCATTCTGATGAAAGATATGGATTCTACAGAATCTACCCAACAAAACAAAAAAATAAAAAAGTAGGAAAAGATGTATCTCTATTACGCTTTTAAGAATAATTTAAAATTATTTTTAGATTTGGATGGTCATATTTCCGAAACTAATTGAGATAGACACATCAAATGTAGTATTTGTTTAAAGCATTTTAAAAGATTTTTTTGGTGGTGATATAATATTCAGGGTATTCCATTTAAAAAATCATACCTATTGTGGTACCCTGTATATCATATGAGATAATAATCATCGGATTACTGATTAGAATACTACCAAATTAACCAAACAAGCTGACATTTTAGTTTATTTTGTACAATAAAAATAATAATGTTAAGGGGGTGTAAATTAATAATAACATATAATAAGTTTTAGGTTCCCAAATAGCATTTGTAATAATTTATAATATTTTTCCAGTATAAAGTACCTCACTTTAAGTTAGATTGGTAAGTTTTAGAATTTTGACCAAAAAATTAATTTCTATCCCATAGTGCGATGACCAGCTGCATTAACCGGCATATCATAAAAGAAATATAGCAAAGGCAGCCGCGAAGACAAGCATGCCGATTTATTTGCTTTAAACTTTTTTATGATTTTTTTTCTTATCAAAGAGCACCGAATTTACATTTTTAAACTGTTCCTTCCTGAATTTATAGCGGTGTTAGGGTTTGCAAACTTGACGCTTAAGATCAGTATCAATAATTTTACATATACCTTCTTGATTTCACGTTTTAAGTTAACTTTCTTCTTAGTAAAGGAAACCGTAGATTTTATAAGAGTGTTTTATTTTATGATGTAGATGACGCCAAAATTTATGTTTCTTAATTAGTGATAAATTACCACAGAAGGACTTATAAATAATCAATTAAATATTTATACTGACACTGTTGCAGAAGTTGTAAAGAATATTTAAAAATAAACCCACGGGCCTTTTGCCACGACTAACAGAGAGCTAGACCGTAAGGCATTTTGTCTAAATCGACTGCTAATTTTGACATCTTTTAATTTAGGCAATCTTATTATAACCTTTTACCCAAAGTTAGGTTATATGATTTAAATTAAAAAATTATATTAAATACATTCAGTTTCCTAAAAATATCATTTAATATTAGACAATTATGTTAATAATAAAGAATTTTGTATATATTGAACAAAGAATTGCCTAGAAATATCTTTTACAGCACATAAAAAAAGAATTTTAAATTTAAGTCCATAATGAGTATAACAGCACAATTTTAAGGAAAATAAATAATAGGAACCGGCGAGGATTTAATACAGAAAATTGATATTTAATAGCACCGGATCATTCCGCTTAGTAACAGATTGCTATAATAAATCAAATAGACAATTATTGGAACACAAGCAATATTGCGGAAGTTAATTTTAGATCTTGATATTGTTTTGCGCATTATTGATTCCAAAGGTCTGTTTAAATAATTGTTCCAAAGCTATCATTTAAATTAAATTTTCAACATTGATCCGCAAGGAATGTTAGTAAAGTATATCTTAAAATTAATTAAATAATAATAAAATGTATTCAAAGCTTACCCTCTACTTAAAAAAGTCCATTCCCTTATTTTTTTTACTGCAGAATACTCCGATCACTTTGTAATCGAATGATTTTTGATAGATTCTGCTATATGTTTTAGATTGTTTACTCCATGTTTAATACACGTTGTTATTTCTCTATTAAAAAATAAACATACTAAACAAAACAGATTATTTGTTACCAAACACCCACACATCCAGTGATTTTTCTATAAATGTTGTAGTGAGCCAAAATAATGTTAGTACTTCATATAAAAAAAGGTCTATCGGGCTTCCTTGGGGAGTTATTGACCTTCAAAGTTAGAATTAAAAAAATGTATTTTATTTTTAACTTTTAAATGGTTGCCACAATAATAATAATAATTGGGCATTTAAATTAACTCATACCAATGCTTTTTTCTATAGGCAAATAATTCCGCAGTAAGTCATAATTATACTGGGTGAGACGAATTTTTGGTTTATTACATTTCATTTTAAATCGATATCTTTGACCGTTTCTTTATAAAATCGAATTTTATATCCAGACATGCCACCATTTTGTATGTAGTAAAAATCCAGTTTTTGAGAAAATACTTAAAATTTGGTAAAAATAATAAAAAATGGTGTTTGGAAGCTTTTTAAACTTTATAATACAAATTAACACTATTTTTTTAAATTTTACCATATTTTAATAATTTTCTCAAATAAATTGAATTTTTATTACATGCAAAATGTTGGTCTGTCTTGATTTAAACGCGATTTTATGAAAAACAGTCCAAGATATCAATTTAAATAAGGTATACCTTTTTTGTACAAAAATGATAAAGGAATTAAACGGTCAAACCAAAATGTCAAATTTTTTCATCACTGTAAAAAATGAATACAATAAACGAAAAAAATCGCCTCACCCCGTTTAATTATGACTTACTGCGCAATCATTTGCCTATGGAATAAAGTATTACTATGAGTTATTTTAAATGCTCAAATATTATTATTATTATGGCAAACGTTCAAAAGTTATAAATTAATTAATTTTTTTAATTCTAACTTTGAAGGTTAATAACTTCCTAAAAATAATTGTTCTAAAGCTATCATTTAAATTAAATTTTCAACATTGATCCACAAGGAATGTTAGTTAACTATATCTTAAAATTAATTAAATAATAATAAAATGTATTCAAAGCTTACCCTCTACAAAAAAAAGTCTATTCGCTTATTATTCTTACTGCAGAATTCTCCGATCACTTTATAATCGAATTTAGGGAAGCACTATATATAATGTTTTTCGATAGATTCTGCTATATGTTTTAGATCGTTTACCCCATGTTTAGTCTACGCTGTTATTTCTTTATTAAACAATAAGCATACTAAACAAAACAGTTTATTTGTAACTGAGCACACCCACATATCCAGTCATTTTTCTATAAATGTTCTTATTAAAAGCTTTGTTGTATGTCCTAGTTTTACTAGTAGATGCATATTTAATTTAAAGTGGGGGACTAGACTTTCTTTTTATTTAATCACAGAAAAAATAAAGTTATTTTTTATGTGGTTTAATTAAAAGTTTCTGATTAAAAGGTAAACTGTTATTCTGTAGTAGAACCTGCAACGCATTTATTTTCAGTTTTTGTTCCATGTTTAAATTATTATCTACATATAATATCACATAACTCTCAACATATGAACTAATTAACTATACTTGTTAAAATTAAACGTATACTCATAATCAACAATAAATATTGCTATTAGAACTCTAGAGGACACTAACGTTTGACATTCGACTTTTGTAGAGACCTGTAGACACGTATATTCGTGCCCATTCCCTGTTCTATTTTCGTTTTAATTAATGAGAGGAGACGTATGTCCCGTAAGCAAAATACATAAGAAAAAGCGGGCAGAATTCTAGGATTCCCTGGCTTGGGAAGAAACTTTTGATATTTAGGCGTTGCCGCGATGCATCGTTCGGCTGCAAGGAGTAATTTAAAAGTAAGTTTTGTGCAGAATGTTTAGTTTTTTAATGCGATTATAGTAAATACAGGATGTACGACTATATTTTGGCCCATTTTGATCGCGAATATCTTTAGAACAAATAAGGATATCAAAATGCAGTTTTTGCAAAAAGCCTTGGATTTTTAAAAGTTTTTATCGTCTTCTCGCCATTTGGTTACATCATTCCATTAACACAAAAACAAACTGGCCGATTTTCCGATATAAGACTACTTTGTTATTTTAAATGAAACACCATGTATATTTTTTACCGCCTTAAAATTTAATCTATCGCCTTTAAAAAATGGACCATAACCTATGGTTATTTCCAAAACGTATGGAAATATTGATATTTCAAAATTGACCGCATGCCAATTAAAATTTTAATTTGACAATGAAAATTTACTACATGCAAGATTACAGAAAAAAACTGCAGCAAAGATATACGCTATTTATAAAATAATAATTAAGAAAAGACTAAATTCCTTTTTTTTTTTAATTTTTGGTAATATTTCTAAAAACCTATAGCTTTGTTGCCGTATTTTTGTTGTTACCTTGTATGTAGCAAATTTTTGTTAACAAATAATAGTCCTAATTGCCATGCAGTTAAATATACATAGCTTATGTTACTTTTTTTCAAAGGGAAAATATTGAATTTAAAGACAGTGTAAAAATATACATGGTGTTCTATTTAAAACAACAAAGTTTCTTTTATATCGGAAAATCGGTGATTTTGTTTTTGTATTAACGAAATGTCAAAACCAAATGGCAAGGATATTATAAAAAAAAATAAATACAAAATCTTAGCCTTTCCGCAAAAACCGCATTTCGATATCTTTATTTGTTCTAAAGTTATTTGCGACCAAACTGGGTCAAAATTTAGTCGGACTTAAAATTAAATCATATTTAACAAATTTTTGTTTTTTATTTTATTTGAAGGGTGGGCACGTTTCCTTGTGCCCTATGTACATATTATGTCATGTGAACAGCCAAATCATAAAAATTGAACAAATTATGTATAAAACTTAAAAAATCAACTAGGTATTTCGAATTTAGTTTTAACTTTAATACATGAAATAAAAAACTTGAAACTTGTATTTTTAGGATAATATTTCATTAAAGTAAAAATGTACCAATAATATTAATATATAAATAAAAGTAATCTACACTTGTTTTATTTATAAAAAAGATATGTTTTGTTTTTAACAACCAGATTAAATATGTAATTACTGGCCAATATACATTTTTACTAAGCTCAACGTGTATACCAATACCTACTCCGTATCTTAAATCCAATAAATTATTTTGTACATAATATTTAAGCCCTATATTCCTATAAAGACGTGCTACATTATACAGGAATGTGTTGACAAAACTATTTGTGCAAACATTTGTAGAAATACATGAAAGTGATTTAAACTTGAAGATGTAGAAACATACTTCTTTAAAGCATAGTTTACATTGCATTGTATAAACATATGCAATCTAGCGTAGGCGAATGTATAGTTGTATATACCTATGATATATTTATAATAAGTGTCTATAGTCTATATGTATGTCTTATGATGCGGGCAAATTCCTTTCTGTGTGTGTTTAGTAAACGAAAACCATAACCCAACATTCTGTTTATGATTTGATTTAAACTAACGCTAAGTATCTTGGAAAGTAAAATTATTTTTCACAATATAAGAATACAAATAGAACCTTTTACCAACGCCAAAGGAAATACGATTTGAAATCCTACATTAAAAAACTGATATAATTTTTTTACAATAAAACTTGCAAGTTCAAAAGCAATTTACCATGACTTCCTATGTTCTTTGATAAGGATTGTAAGTTAAAAAGATTTGTTATATATAAAAAACCAAATTGAACGCAGAACTTACACGGGTCTGCTTTTAATATGCTGCGTCCAAACTTGCAACAATTCGCCGCGCCGAAAAGCGCACCACATAGCCCCACACAGTGCGGACGTGGACGTGGACGGATTTTACGTCGTTCCAAGGGCTTAGGAAATGGTTCCGAGGTGATTCAGAGCTTGACGGTTTTTGCATCAAAGAAGCGCACAAATAGGTTGGTTTGTTTGGACGGATATTTGGCGAAATTGCAAGTCTGGACGCAGCTTTAGGTTATTAAAACGGGGACTAATAATATTTTAATACTTTTTCTTCTTTAATGTTCTGCGAGATACAAGAAGAAACTTTGTAAAACTAAGGGTGCTACTGCGAAGCACTATTTGGCCGGCAAATTACAAAGCTCGGTATATCAAAACCAAATTTTAAGGACAAACCCAAAATAGCTAGATTTACAAAAAAATCAGTTTTAAGCTTTTGGAGTTTGATTAAGAGACTTGGACAGCGTGCTCTAGAAATACATACGGTCCACAATAAATATTTGTAGGTTGTTATCACCTGGCACCCTAAGCAGCAAGCTGCGTCAATATGACGTCATTTTTAAGTCATTTTTGGTCATAGGACGTCATCAGACCAAACTTATGACATCATTTTACCGTCATTTAATTGACGTGTTTTTGACGTCATTAAAGTTTTTCGTCATACTAGCTCATAAAAATCTAATGACGTTATGTTTAGAAAACCCGTTAGAAAAATTTTGTGACATTATATGATTCGTGTCAAAACCCAACCGAAATATCATATGACAGAAAAATAGGACTAATAACTTTACAAAATTGAAATAGGAAAAAACTCTACCGATAGGTGGCGCAATGGACAATAAACTACTACGTTTATTCAACATCTTCTCTTTTATCGCCCACACCATACCAGACCAAAATAGTTAGAGACCGGTCTGCGGTTGGTGATCTCAATTAGCTTTGAAAGATATACTTTCGGCTAATGTTAAAATTTGCATCTCCAGGTTGGACAGTGGCCCGAGAGATGCGACCTTGCATTACTTGCTTGCAAGAAAATTGCAAGCACTAAGGAGTTTTTTTCCTTTTTAGCTATTTAAAAAAGGCTATGCGTCAATTTTTCGTCATCTTAAAGACGTCATTATGACGTCATTAACGAGACGTCGTTTGTCTGTGACTTAAGGAGGTCAATTTAACGTCATTTTGTCGTCATCTTATGACGTCTTTGCTGACCAAATGTGACCAGAAATGACCAAAAAGAGACGTCAATAAGACGTCACGTTACTGTTTGGGACATGGCGAACCTTTTCGTATGAACGTGCCATTTTTGTACAAAAATGTAAGATAATATCCTTGGCGTGCCATGAAATACTTTTTAGGGAGAGAAAAATTTAAAGAGCAAAAAAAAGGTCACCTTAAAAAGCAAACAATGTCCCAGACATACCGTTGAATACTTTGCCTCAGTGAGTCAAAATAATTTTAAAGAGCAAAAAAATCAGCCTCCGACTTGTCTCCTTTCACGTCGACGTCACTGTGTTCATATACTTGCGTGCCCAAATTTATTTTTACGTCACGTGCCACTTTGGGTTCGCTATCCCTGACCTAGGGGAAGAAAGTACGTTATAACTGTCTTGATTGCGATCTTGCCTTTAAACCCATGTTAAACTAAAAGTCTATTCAATCAGATAGTAAACATGGTGTACTATAATTTAAAACACTTAAGATTAGCTACTATTTTTTATAGAGGGTGTACTGTATGCTTCCATAAACTCCTTGGGCCAAAATAAAACGATATAACAAAATTTATCTTAGTCTAAAAGTTTATCGTTTGCGAGATAGATACAGGGTTTCAAAGTTTAAATATCATTTTTTTTACTTTGACACGCAGTATCTTGCAAACGATCAACTTTTCAGCAAAAGTAAATTGCGTTAGATTGTTTAATTTTAGAGCAGAATATTTTTAAAGTACTTCAGACAGACCTTTTAGACAATCCTGGGTGACCTAAATAAAGGTTAAAGAAATACAATTGAATTTTTTTGTGTGAATTAAAAGGGGGTATGTTTCTAATTTTTTTGTCTTACAGCTGCTAACAAGCTTGTCACAGCTGACGTCATTAAAATGTGAATCAAAAAAATAAAAACGCTTACGCCAACGACAAATGACATTAAAAAAATAATAATATAACCTAAAAAATGGTAACTCCCGTTTTATAACAAAAATACACAATACTTTCAATTGCAGTTGAATTAATCCTTTACATGGTTTCCCACACATATTATTTTTATTGTTATTAGTATACATTTAGTCAATTTTGTTTGACATTTAATCTCAAATTCGGCTATATTTCTGCCTCTTTCTTTTTTCAACCTGTTAAGACAGTGGTTAGACATCTCCCGAGGCCGCTAACAACCGCTGTGAGCTGCTGTAAGACTGACGTCATTGATTTGTCAAACAAATGAAAGTGCTTACAGCTGCTGTAAGCAGCTAACAAAGAAAATATTTCTATAACCTTTAATCTGGAATATTTTAAAAACGGTTGCTTAAAGCGATATTATTCAGGTATACCTTTTTTGTTAAAAAATATAAGAAAACAGAACTTCTTTACTAGAGCTTTAATATACAGTGACACAAAAAAGTTATGACATTTTGCAACAAAAACATGATATTGATTTTCCGTCCTGAAGAACCCCTTAATAATAAATTTTGTTAATAAATTTTTAATTATAATAAAATAGTTAAAAATAACTAAAAATTATTGGAAACTGTGACACCTTGTATCTCGCCAACGATTAAATTTTCGACTAAGGTAAATTACGTTAGATTGTTTTATTTTGGTAAAGATGGTGGGATTGAGAATTCGTGATAGTATTTTGTACAGACCTTTTAGAGACACCCTGTATATCCGACCCTTTAAATTTAATAGCTAATAGCTAAAATGTATTTTCTAAAAAGACCCTTTTTAGCTGTTTGCATAAAACATGGCTTACACTCCTGATGTAATTTATAAAGCTAATAGCTAGGTTTATGCTGTAATTCCTAACTGGATCTTAATATAGTTATAAGGATGCTATCACGGCCTGATTATTTTCCCGCTAGTATTCTAACAAAACATGCATGGGGTGCATATTAAACTAACAGAGCTTGGCAGGGCCGTATCTAGGAAATTTTACCGAACTATAGAACTATTTATTTTATAAAAACAAAAGATTAAAAACCTATTTTTTAACACGCTTTTATTAGCTTGGGTTGTATGTATAGGTGTATGTACGTATGTATGTATGTAACGGAATCTTTAAGCTTAATTTTCACCAACTTCCAGCGATTCGATTTCTTTGAAACTTTGCACACGTATCAAGGACCCATGACAATGCAATAATCTGCAAACAGTATCCTTTATAGATTTTCTGTAGGAGAGTAACAGAGATAGAGCTAGTGCGCGATCTGCGGATGTGTGCAGTTTCGGATGTACTCTCAGCATAAGGCTGACAGAAACTTGTTCGGAGTAGTTGCGTTCTGAAACCCCATGCAACAGTGAAACTTTAAATGAAATGATTAGATTAAGAAATAGTTCGTGAAACATTTCAATATCACATGTCCGCAGAAAACTAATTGATATATCGAACTAAAAAAACAACCGAACTAAAAATTAGAAAATAATTTTTTATTACAAAAGTTTGTATGACAGTAATAAAAGGTCAAACAATGAATCATACTTATATACCTCAAAATAGAATTATAATAAAATTTAAGATAATAACAGAATAATTCACTTCAGAGTAAAAAGCGTGGGGTGCATTTTACTATTTTTTCATAACTTTTCCCTCATAGATATTTACAAATGAAATAATTATAACATTTAGTATACTAAGCACCCCACGCTTTTATTCTAAAGTGAATTATTCTGTTATTATCTTACATTTTATTATAATTCTATTTTGAGGTATATAATTATTATTCATTTTTTACCTTTTATTACTATAATACAAACTCTTTGTAATGAAAATTATTGTCTAATTTTTAGTTCGGTTGCATATAAAAGTGTTTTTTTTAGTTTTTTTAAACTATTATTTATTTTACCTACTGTGTTGCTATAGAGATTAGGGTGAAATAGAATAAAAAAATTCTTAGCCTGGGGGTAGAATTTGTCATTTATTAAACAAAAAAAGTTATATTATTTGACATCTTAAGGTGGCTTACTAATTTTAAAAATTAATTAAAAGGAAAACATTTTTGCAGCAAAAAGTTTTTAGAAGTGTTCTACAAACTTACAGGGTATTAAAGTTTCAAGAGAAAATACCAATTTTATTATAACTTTCCTAGCACTCACAGCACAAAAATTTACACAAAATTTGTAACACTTATTTTGACCTTTACATTACATTTTTACTGTAATAGTTTGTCAAAAATTTTCCAGGCGGCGTTGGAACAAGATTTGTATTTAATATTTTTGACGAAAAAAATAGTACGCCATTGCTTGTTTCTCAAATTATTATTATATTTGAAAAACTCATTTACTTTGGGGTTAATTTGGTCTCTTAATATTTTTCGTGCGATAAACGGTTTTTGTTTAAAAAAATATAAGCCATTTAGATGAGACATGCGAAAATCGCCAAAATCTTATATGGTATTTTACTTCTAATAATAATACCTAATAATATTTCTAAGTTATGTTTTTGGCTGTGTAATAGCTTCCTAAAAACAAACACTTTTTAATGAGAAATAAAATTATAGTAATGCCAGTATATGACCTTTAATAAAAATTTAACAAAAACAACTTTTACATACGGAACACCATATCAGATTTTAAATGTTTTTCCATGGATCAAAATGGCTTTTCTTTTTTAAACAAAAACCGTTTGTCGCACGGAAAAATGTCAAGAAACTAAATTAATCCCAAGGTAAATAGGTATGTCAAAAATAATATTGATTTAAAGAAAAAGCAGTGGCGTACCATTTTTTTTTAAATTCTATACAAATCTTGTTCGAACGCCACTGGTATTTTTTCTAAACCTATACAGCAAAATATGTAATGTTATGGTTAAAAATAAGTGTATCAAATTTTGTGCAAATATCTGAAGTGGTAAAAAACTTGTGATTAAAAAGCCACTTTGTTCCTAAAACTTATACACCCTGTACCTCGGAAAGAAAGCATTTTATTAAAAAAAAATCCTAATTTCTGGCACTTTATATAGTGTTTAAAGGGAAAATACCAACCTAAAACCAACCACAGCCGCACTAATTTTGAAAATTAATTATAAGTAAGAATTTTTGACTGCAAAAAAAACATTTTGTTTTTGTCTTTTTACGTTTAAAACATCTGAAAGTAAACAAATATTACCATTTCAAACGCAAGTTTTACCTCCGTGGTTCAAAAAAACATGTTATTTTTTGTTTGTTTTTTTAATTACAATAATAGTTTTTTTAAACTTAGAATTTACAATTGGCATAAAAGAAAACGCTCTAAAGTTTGTAGAACACTTTTTTAGAACTATTTTTTGGAGCAAAAATATAGGTATGTATGTATTTTATGTTAAATTTGTCAACACAGTTGACAAATTTAACATTTTGCTATAACCGTTTGATTCCCTCATTGTTTTTGTACAAAAAAGGTATACCCTATTTCAATCGATGTCTTAAACCGTTGTTTATAAAATAGCATTTTAAATCCAGACATACCACCATTTTGTATGTAATAAAAATTAAAATGTTTGAGAAAATTAAATGTGGTAAAATTATTAAAAATGGCCTTTGTGAACCTTTTAAACTTTATGGTACAAGAAAAAGACGGTATTGTATAATTTTACTATATTTTAATAATTTTCTCAAAATATGGATTTTTTTATTACATGCAAAATGTCTGGTTTTAAAATGAGAAAAACTATAAATATTAAGAATTCTTACAAAAAAAGTGTTTGTATTATTTGATAGGCATTTAAATTTAATTTTTATTAAACTTTCTTATTTGCTGTTAAAATAAATTACCCACTTTTACAAACAACCTATATGCAGGGTATTATTATTAAAAAACCTTTTTGTCGTTGAAGCTATTATCACTAATATTACTATTAAAAAGATATTTAAAAGAGCTATAAGCAAATAGGTTATTGCTTTATTAGTTTCAGAAATATGGCCATCAAAAGAAGGTATTTGGATTAATAATTATAAAAAGTTCCGACATTTTGTAATAGGTAAAGGTATTGCTTTTATATTATAGGGTTACAAAGAAGCTTTGAAATGATATGCCACACAACTTCTTTTCAGTTAAAATTTATTTTTCAAGATAGCGACTAGCAGCCATCTAGAAATTTATATTTATCAGTTTTACTCTAAAATATAGTATTTATGCATAAATCTAATTCTATGATTTTTTGACTAATTTGGTAAAAGAATAAAAGAAACAAATAATAAAAAACGCACTGTATTATGTTGAAGATATGTATTGATTTGGCGGACTCATTTAATAGATGTTGTTTATTTGGGTTCATGCCAATTCAGAATTAAAAACCAAAAAGTCCAAACATTTTTTTAAAAATAAGTAACTAAAACAATTAAAGTCGACGTTTTTTTGAAAATTTATTTTTTAAAAGTTAAAATCATTCATTTTTAAAATGGTATAAAAAACTTCCTATATTTTACTTATCAATATATAAATCGACTGGCAGAGTCTGTTTTCAAACAAACTTCGTCAAGTTATTTCACAAATATGTAGGTATACTCTGGTTTGGCACTAGCTGAAAACGTTTTATTTTATTTTGTTGGAAAATGCACAATTTTATTTTAAATATTCAATATAGTGGCTTTGTGATTCTATTGGGTACGTATCTACACTTTTCGCCTTTTTTGTCTTTTTCTTTCCGGCTTCCTATATACAGTGCGATATATAAAGTCGGGACTTCTTCACCTAACTTTTTAGTTGTTTGATTATCATAAAAATTTGGGGTCTTTAAAAAACAACATAAACCAAATTTTATGCAAGAAATTACAAATGTAACTGTTAAATTAAGAGCAAAAAAAAATTAATTAAAAGGTTTTGTGGCACATCATTTTAAACCTTCTGACGAATAATTTATAACCCTAGAACATAAACTGAATATCTTTACCTACCACAAAATGGCGGTACTTTAATAATTTTAACGGTTATATATTTTTAAGGAAACTATCCCTGTAAGTGTCGATTTCGATTTTGCACTCCCAAAATCCACTCTTAAAATTGTTTTTTTTTTAATTCTGATGATTCTGAAAATTACGGTTTTGATTTTGTGAAATTATTTTTAATTTGTTCTCAAGATATTAAAAAAATCAACTTTGGGGTGGATTCAGGTGTGCACTTCTAAAAGCTGTTTAATAGCCAATAATTTTTTTTTATGTACTACAACATATTGCAGTTTCATTAAAATCGGCAAGGGAAACAAAGGGGCGATAGTTTTCTTGTAAGTTTGACATTTATATCTGTAACTTTTTGCCTACAGTTTAGTTTATGTTGTCTTACTAAGGTCCTTAAATTTTCACTTGTAATGCCACTTGTGCTAAATTTATTTCCGGAATTTTTTCAAGGACACGAATATTTTAAAAATTATCCCGAACCGCAGGCGAGGGAGAATTTTCTTAAAATATTCGTGGGCTAGAAAAAAATTCTGGAATAATTTAAGCACGTGTGGTATTCGGTAGGAAAATTTCACACCAAGTTTGTGTTAAATAATATTCTTTAAATTAATATTTGTAACTTTGACACGAGCTTTAAAATTTTAGTATAAAATAAATATTTTCCATTTTACCAATTGTAGTTGCAAATATATGTACATTTAGAGCTTATCATTGTTTATTCTTTTATATTATATGTACTTTATATGTTGGTAAAAATGGTTTATTTTAATTTTTAGAGACCCATAACTTGCTTTCGTTTGCTCTTCACCTATGTCTAGTACTTTAGTCTTATGATATTTTTTTACTAACTGTAGTTGTATAAAATTGTCATTTAGGGTCTTAAAACCATACATTATTTTATATTATGTTATGTCTGAAATACTACAACTGGTACAAAATAACATTTTCTTTAATTATGTATGTGAATGACAGACATGACGTTAAAACAAATTCAATGATTATGTCAAAAAATTTCCACTATAATTCGCTCCAGGGTACCCCAGGCAGGAGAAAAAAATTTCCGATAAATATTTGTGTTGTCATGGTAAGGCAACCAAAACTACACATTTAATTGGTCAAAAAACAGTAGTTTGAAATTTTAATTAAAAAAAATTCCTAACAATAAAAAAGTTACAAAGGGGTAATAACTTTATCACGCACTATATAAAAAAATGCCTGAAGAATGGCCTGAGATGCTAGACTAACATTTTTCGAGGAGCTGCAGCAACCTAGTATGTTAAAATTTATTGATGGATTTTATGAACAACTAGACCATTGCTACAGGGCGATGGATGATATTCTCGTAATTTATTGTTGTTTTACTTATGAAGACAGAAGAAAATCTTCGTGAAATACTTTCAAATATGACAAAAGTACACGATACATTTTCTGCAGAAATGAGATTTTAAAATTGACCAAAAAACTAATTTTGATAAAATGTAGATATGTTCCTTTTTAAACGGTTTTACTTAGCTTGACCTGTTTATTTATTTATTTTTTTGTTTGATATTTGGGTAAAATTTATAATTGGAATTTGACCCTCTTTCTGACGACAGATCGATCGGAAATTTGGTACACAAGCTTAATCTTATGATTGTTAATCCAAAATTGCCGCCGATACAAAAATGGTGGATTATACATTATTTCACAACAACCTTAATATGGGTATCAAATAAAAGAACTTGATTGGTAGAATAAAGCTTAGTATGAAAAAATTAAAATCTGAAATGGCCGCCGCCACATACTTTTCACAATTTCTCTAATATGGGACAAATCATAAAATCGTTTGTTAGTTCTGGTTAGCTTTAGTGGAGCTATTAAGGAATTCAATAGAATAAGAAATATCAACTAACAACAAAACGAAAAATTTGAAAATAAAAATATATAAAAAAATTATGTTAAACGATTTCATTGTACTAAAAGCTAAAAATACTTCGGTAGTCCTAGCCAACAGAGCGCACCAATCTTCTCGTCAATCTAGGGAATTGATCAGACAAATAATAAAAATATTTGTTTGTTCAGGTTAGGCATTTAATAAACTCAATAAAATGATAACTGTCAACTAGCAACAAAACTAAAAACTTGAAAAATTAAAAAAAAATTGTAAACGGTTTTATTGTACTAAAGCTAAAAAATAAAGCGATTGTAGGATGGTCTTCTTGTTGAGTACACGCCTGGAAAGAATGGGACCGCTTCGGTCCTGGTCCCGGGGTATACGAGCTGACCCTGTTCAGCCCTAAAAATTTAGATTATTTTAATCATTTCTAATTTAAATATTAGTTAATATTTTATTTTTATTTTCTAACTTAATTTTTTAACTTGACAACGGTGGCAGACTTGCCACCGAAACGTCGTTTTTTAATTAGAGTTTTTTGGGCTTTTTGGGGGTTTTTCTTTTATTTTGTTTCAGGCGATCGGCCAGTTCATAGGGGTCAATAGGGCTGAACAGGGTCAGCTCGTATACCCCGGGACCAGGACCGAAGCGGTCCCATTCTTTCCAGGCGTGTACTCAACAAAAAGACCATCCAATAAATGAATCCGCCTAACCAATATAGAGCATATCTCCAAAGCGATTGTAATTTTCCAGCTGCCAGATCGCAATCTTTTCATCAATCCGGGGTCTTGATCAGGCAAATAATAAAATCGTTTGGCACGAGAAATTTCTATTAAAATATTTTCTCTGGATACGCTAGGCCCAACGATTTTATTATTTGTCTGATCAATACCCCCGATTGATAAATAGATTGATGCGATCTGGTAGCTAGGAACTACCAAATAATTTTTTAACTTTTAATACAATAAAACTGTTAAATATATTTTTTATATAACTTATTTAATAAACGCCAGAGTGTCTTTATGAGAAGGGGTTTAGACATAAGCAAGACCGGGGAGAGCTTTTGTCAAGGACGTGAGGGTGTGAGAATTACGATTTCGGTTGGCAGTACTGTTCAAAGTTGGTAGCATTATCAGCTAATGACAGAGTCGTGCCTTGTCGAAGCTGTGTTTGGTAAAAACTGTGGAAATTTGCCATTTTCATTTTGGTTGTATATTTTGCAAGGATTTCCAGTTGTTAATGTTTTTGGTTAGTTAAGAGACTTCACTTATTATTGGTTCGGACTCGTTTTATTTTAGAGATTTTGATAGTGTTTAGTCGAATATTTTTCAGTCATTCGTGTTTTTATATACATATGATACTGATGAATGTCCGCTAATTGTACACAAAAAACCACAGATTTCTTATGCGAAAATACCCATTTAGGATTTAAACAAACATACCTATATCCAAAAGTTAATGATAAGGAAGATACGGGGTGTTAAAGGGATATAAATATTTTTATTCATGCATTTCCATAATTTCTGATATGTTTTAAACATTTTAATAAAACTTGGTATCCAGGAGTTTTTAGCTATCAGCTATTTATATCTGAGCAGTTGTAATTATAGCTAATACGATGTTATTGAAGGTACATACTCTCAGGTGCACTGAACAACTAAAACGTGAATACCTTAAAAATGGTTGTCAAGACGGATTCTTACTAAGTATACCTTTTTTGTGCAGAAAGCATAGCTTACTAGTTTACATACCTACAGAGTAGTAACAAAAAATTGGGTAGTTTTAGAGAATTTTAAATAGTGTACCCATCGGCCTCTAGTCTACACACAAAAATTAATATTCGATCTAAAAAGCTAATGTTTAAAAACCCCGAGATACCGTTTTATTATCATCGTCCTGTCATCGCTTTAAAAATTTTTAATTTTCAATATTTAAACCACATGTATGTTTTTGTTTTACGGTATGTCTATTAAAATAATCCAATAAATTTTGTTTACAACATACAGTTCTTTTTGTTTTCTCCTTAATTCTACGCCACTGATCTGCCTAAAATCAAATACTTTGATAAAGGCTTCTCATAAATTATATTGCATATTTATTTATTTTTTTTACTTGCAATTAAAGCCAATAATTAGGGTTGTCTGTTTTGTTATATTATAAAGCATATTTTTATATTTTAAAAAGTACATGGTAACTTTTGTAAACCCATTTTTAGCTCACACCTAGTTATCTTAAAGTCCAATCCCTTTTATTTATTTAACTTCGTTTGAGGAAATTTATTACAGGCCATTTAAGATATCCAATTAGTTTCTTAAGTTACATTCCATGCACTAACATGTTGTATTTTACGATAAGCAGTTCGATAGGATTTTATGGAGTCAAGACGCCCACATGGGATAGTGTTAATGTCTTTATTTAGAGACAATTGGTACCTTAAGCCCACACCTGTCTGGAGACTTTTAATAGCGTGTAAAAGGTTTTTAGGGGTAAGCATACGGCTTTATCTAAGGACACAAGATTGTCTGATAAAGAGTTGTGTTTTAAGTTCTTGGTGGTTTTGAATATTGTTGAAAATTTACGATGTATTTAGATACTTGTATTAGATAAGAAAAATAGTTTTTTGTTATTAAGAAACTATAAATTGAAGAGGTTTTATAATGTCCTTTTATAATTTGAATTTACATTGCATAGATTTTTATATGCTAGTTTTAATATATTGTATAAAGAAGTTTTTGCCAAAAAGAGTATGGTAGGGCGGGGCTAGTTGAGCAATTTTTCACTTGATCGGTTATAGCTCCTCAAAAATAACTCTTAATGGCTTATAATGCATATTGATGGATAAGCAATTTATCCCTTATTAATAGTGTCCATAGTAATTTATTTCTAATAAGCCTAATTTAGGAGCTACATCTATTTTAATGTAGATAGTCAAGTATGCCCAACGTACCCCATAGGTGAGGTAAGTTGAGCAAGGGTATGGGGCTAGTGGAGCACTTAGAAAGTATAGTCAAATCATGGCTTGAATGTTAGATACGTTTTCGATAAAAATACATTTTGACAATTTGCTTTTTATATTTATAATCTTATAGTGACAAAACAACAAATCTCATTAATAAAACAGCAACGTACCTAGCTTTGCTTAACTATTGGATTTAATATCTATCAATTTATCTTCGTTTTTTAAACTTTTTAATTAGTTTTATTTTGCTTTTCTTGTAATACCTTCTGTATTTGTTAAAATTGCAGCTTTTTTCTATCTTCTGTTTGATTTGGCTCCTTTTCTTGGACCAGCCTTTGGGTATGGTCGAACTATTTCCAGAGAAAATTTATAAGTTAGATAGGTCAGCTCGTTTTCTTTGTTGTTGTTGCTTGTACTAAGCTCGGGTTGCAGCCTGTTTTTAATCTTGAGGAGACTCTAGTAGTTTTACTGTTATAAGTCTGTATCCTAAAAAATAAAAATAAAAATTTATACTTAAAACCGTGGGGTTAGTTGGGCAACTGTAGCTCAACTAACCCCAACCTGAAATTTTAAAGAAAAGTAAATTTATTAAAAAACCGGTTGGAATTATATCCAAAATCTTTATACATATTAAAACTGCAAAAAATTAACTTAAGATTAACACTTACCTGATTAAGAAAGGAATACATTTAACTATCACAGATAAAATTTTCCGGCTTGCATTTATTTTACTTTTTAATCACATAATAAACAATGCGCACGGGTACTTTTCTCGATCGCCGCGTCACCACTAGTGCTCGCACAATAAGTTCCCCTCGTGCAACCCCTTCTTTACGATATTTGATGCTTTCGCGTGCGGTCGATAGTTTTTGAGATATTTTGATTGCCCAGCTTACCTCTATGCTTAACCAGCCCCGCCCTACCATAAATATTGCAAAAAATAGTTTAAAATATTTAATTATCTCATAATCACACAAGCAAAAATGCTTAAAACTATGTGTTACAGTAGATTAAAAATAGGAAGTGTCCAAGAGTTAGAGAGAAAACGCGAAACTCCACTTTTAGCATGTATAAAGTTTATATGGTCTGTAAGAATTTTTTTATGCCCTTTATTTCTTTTAATAATATGTTTGCTTGGTAAAAAAATAATATAAAATTAAAAAATATGCACTTTGTTTTTTTAAGAACCGCTTACCTAAACTAACTTTTTTAGGTTTTATTAATAAGTATGCCACTTCAAAAAGTATACAGGGTGTCTCTAAAAATTACAAAAATACCACTACAAATTCCTGAAGCTAAAATATGACAATCTAACCTAACTTACCTTAATACAAAAGTGAATAATTTCGGAGATACAGGGTGTCAAAATTTTATTCTGGTTCTTGTTTTTATAAATAATTTTGTTAGTAATATGCGTATTGCCACAATATTTAGCTATAGGGGTTTAGAACAGACGAGAAATTAAAATATGCTATCGATTTCAATTGTAAACTCTAGACGGCTTCACCTGCGCTATCTTTCAAAAATTAAAAACGAAATAATTTTTGGTAACTACTTTGGATAAAGAAATCTTATTTTCTAACATATCTTTACACAAAAACGTTTACTTGGTAAAAGTCAATTTAGGTAGCCGTTTTTGAGATATCTAGATTTTAAAAAATCACTATTTGTATGACCAGTTTTAAGCTACACAATACATAGGGTGTTTCAAAATAGGATACTAATATTTTAAAGGTTGAATTCTTGGGTGATTTTAGGAAGGAAAGTTCAAATAAACCTAGGTCCTAAATGACATAAATTTTGAGATACAGAGTGGTAAGAAAAGCTTATTTTAGCTTTATCGCTCTGTATCTTAAAAGCTATGCCATTTAGGACATGGGTTTAGTTTTAAATTTCTTTAGAGGATTAGTTACGAATCCACACTCTAAAGGATAAGTATCTAATTCTAAAACACCCTGTATAACTTGGACTTGGCCATACACGAAGTAAATTTTTTAAATCCAGATGTCTCTAAAACAGCTGCTTAATTCAACTTTTACCCAATTTAGAATTTTTTAGGTAAAGTATGTTGAAAAATAGGAATTTTTAACTAAAGGGTCCCAAACAGCAGGCTGACGTCTTATTGACGTCCCTTTTTAGTAATTTTTGGTCATATTTGGTCAGCAAAGACGTCATAAAATAACGACAAGATGACGTTAAAATGACCTCCCTAAGTCACAGACAGAAGACGTCCCGTTAATGACGTCATAATGACGTCTTTAAGAATGACGCATATATATTTTGTTTTAAAAGCTTAAATGATACGATATTTTATTTAGTAAATTTATATTTTTAATTATGGAGTAAACATGCTTGCAATTTCCTTGAAATGCAAGGTCGCATCTCTCAGGATACTGTCTAACCTGGAGATGCAGATTTTTACACCAGCCGAAGGTATTTTTTTAACGTTAATTGAGATTACCAACGGCAGACCGGCCTCGAGCTATTTTGGTTCTCATCGGTCCGGTGTAGGCAATAACAACCCTTAAAAGAACCAATTTTCTTTGATAACAACAAGCTACAATTTTTTTTTATAAGAAGCGAAGATGTTAAATAAACGTAGTAGTTTATTGTCCATTACGCCATCTATCGATAGAGTTTTACCTATTTTAATTTTATAAAATTATTAGTTCTTTTTTCTGTCATATAATATTTCGGTTGTACTTTGACACAAATCATATAATGTCACAAATTTTTTTGGTGGGTTTTCTAAACATGACGTCATTAGATTTTTATAAGCTAGTATGACGCAAAATGACGTCGAAAATACGTCACTTCAACGACGTCAAAAACACGTCATTAAAGACATGACGTCATTATTTTGGTCTGATGACGTCTTCTGACCAAAAATTACTAAAAAACGACATCATAATAAGGTCAGCTTGGCATATAAACAGAATGGCTAAAAAGTTATTTCATTTTTAATTTGTGCATGATACCGCAGGTGGCGCACTATAGAAATTAAAGTGAAATTGATAGCAAATTCAAATTTTTTACCTCCGAAAATCCCTCTAGCCAAATATTACAATAATAACCCTATTATTAACGAAATACCTTATAAAAACCAAAACCAAAATACAGTTTTGACACTCTGTATCTCCGAAATCATCCGCTGTTAGACTAAGGTAAGTTAGGTTAGTATTTTAGCTTAAGAAATTTGTGCTAGTATTTTTTCCACAACTTTTATAAAAAGAAAAATATTATTTTAAGACATGGGACACCAGATAAAATAATGTTTTACTAATATTACTAGTACTTTGTTCTAATAAATATAAGAGCTTATTTTAATATTACATAAATATTGACCTAGAATAATATAATTATTTTTGACACAAAACTGTTTAGCCCTAAACCTAAACTTAGTGTTTTTCGAATTCATCTATCATAGACCATCACCTTTTTTTTCTTTTTTCATATTTCAGAGCAAAAAAAAGTCTTCCGGTGTCTAAAGAAAGAATAAATATAAGTATCATTGTAATTAACCTTGTTATAAAGCCGCGTCAAGAGTTGCAACAATTCGCCAAACATGCGTCCAAACAAAAGATCCTGTTTGCGCGTTCCTTTAACGCCAAAAACCCACAAGCTGTGGATCACCAACAAATGATTCGCGAAGCACTTGAAGCTTAAGCTGCAATCGTAAACAAACATGTTATTTGCATTTAAAAAACCTTTATTTCAAAATTAAATGGATCTACTTGCGTTGCACATAAACATGCATTAATTGTTTTAGACGACATATAAAAACATGAAACAATAGCATCCGCTGAATAAGTAATTTTATTTATTTTTACAAAATTTATTGCAGCATATTATATTCCAGTGTCTAAAAAGTAAAACCTAATTTTAAAACTATATTTGTCAAAAGCACACATTGCCGGAAGCAAAAATTTACCCATATTAATCTCGGCATTTTAATGGTTTTTATGAAGACCACTTAAACCCTATAATGAGCACGGCAAAGATAAAAAGAGCTATAAAGCTATAAACATATTTATACCGACAAAACACTGTTGCCGGATCAACAAGGGTAATCTATATAAACAATTAAAGTAAATTAAATTAGATATATATATATATATATATATATATACAGATATTTCCTATAAGATGAGATCCGATCATATCCCAGACAACCTGAGATCCACTTGTTACAAGGGGTATTTTTAAATTGTTTTTATAGAAAAGATTGTTAATCCTAATATTTTCTTCAGACACCAGTAGAGGGGAAAACTTTTATGAACATTTGATATACTGGAGATATATATTTTAAGATGAGATCCAATGAGTATGTAGGAAAGATGAGTTCCGAACTTGTATAATTTTAAGTATATACGCGTGGTGAGATCCGACAATGTTGCCATATTTTTTAAAAGTACTCGTACAATGTTTGCTTCTTTTTGACTATTTAATACCTTAGGATACAATTAGATGTAAATTTTAGTATTTCATTTGGAAGAAATTTAAAAAATATATATCAATAGCAAAGTTTACAAAATAAATAATATGTAAAATTCCGTGGTATGTATATGTGGTTTATAATTTTATTGTTTTATTTTTTTTTATTATTGCTATGGCTCCCTTTTTGTAGGAAAAAACTCGTTTATTAGCTGGAGGTATCTTTACCCATAAAAGATTAAACTGGAGAGGGTTTTCCATTGCCCAGTGTTTTTGTCAAGGTAATGTTCAATGATTTTCGTGTATATTATTGAACATTACCTAAATTATTATTGCTTTTAAAATACTACATTATTGAATTAAGAAATAATGTGAATAAGTTTAACATTATTTTTGTACCTCTAATAATTCCACATCATTTACGAATGTTCATTCTCTTTCATTTATAGAAAAAAATATGTTTTTAAGATTGATAAAAATTATAATTACTTAGTAATTACATTTAAGACAGAAATAATAAAAGAAATTCAGAAGACCTTTTTGTAACAAAGGGAAAAGTTATACATTTTTATTTTAAGGAGATACCTATATCGGTAAGTATCATTATGTATTCTCCAATTTAATCCAATTGTAAATAATTGATATTTTGAAGATTACTATAGGTAATGTTTAATTAACAAGCC
>JACEGR010003738.1:0-99494 GCA_014170235.1 Listronotus bonariensis
GATATTCATTAAATCAACATATTTAATCTCTGCTACCCCTGTATGCTACTACCAACGAAAATTGTTGTAAGGAAAATGGTTGGTCGTCAAAATGAAGCTAGTCACGAGAAATTAGCTTGTTAGTAGTGAATGGTAAAAATGGTCCAGGGATCCCCAAGTATAATATATTTTACCCAATTTTGTTTCAATTTGGCAATGTTATTAATGGCATTAAGGGGGTCAATTTTAGTCCAGAGAGCGCCTCGAGCGGCAACTGAAGGGATATTTTTAAGAAAATGCAGCTTTTATATTTCTTTTTTTTTTCGTATCATGTTTAGTTTAAAAGAAAAAAACACTTCATTGTATTTTTCTAGGCCATTAAAGAAACAATCCAGTAACTTGGCACTCATTTAGATCTTCATTCTTTTTGCGGCGAAGCCCAAAGCCAAGCATAATTTTAGTATTGAACTCGGCTCACCTTTTTCACAGTTATGTTATTGGTGAAATATTATTACTTTTTGAAAAGAAAACTAGACAGGTATTTGTTTTTTTTTGTTTTCGCCGCATAGTTTTATTTTTTTTCCAATTTTTTTTTAACCTTAGAAATAACAGTTCGCATTTCTCATTAATTATCTGCTACTTTTTTAACGCGCTTCCTGTTTATGATTAAATTAGCCAGGTACGGGAGATATATAACGACACACAGCGTTTTTGTATGGGGACACCACTTAGTTTTTTACTCAATCTTATTTTTATATTTTATATAAAGCAAATATAATAATACATATATTCAGATAATTTTAAATATCTAGGTACTTGTAACGGTTCAAACGCTATAATTAAAAAACTTTTTTTTTTTGTATGGGGATTTCCCTATATTTTTAAACTTTTTCCTGATTTTTTCTACGTTTACACACAATTAACGAGCTGGATTTTAAATTTCATTTTTCTATGTCATCTGTATGTCAGTGAGTCAGTCAGTGGAAAATGGACGATTTTGGACCTTCATATTTTTATAGCCGTTTGAGCTAGCTTAATGAAATTTGGGCTTCAAGTTTTAACCCTATGAATATAAATAAACACATTTGGTTTTATGTATTTGGGTTAAACAGGTTCTTCGTTATGGAGGGGTCAAAAGTGGTCCGTGTAATATTACACTCGGCGCGTTTGAACTTGGCTTAACACGCTACCGCCCGTCCAGATATTGTGTAAATACACATAAAATTGTCAAAAAGAATGACTCTCTTTTGGCCCGCAATATACAAGGTCATCTAAATTAAGTGTCCGTTCTTAGTACCCTTATTATTAAACAAAATAAAAAAAATATATATATTAGCATAGTAGCATTTTTAATGTTTTTTAAGATTAATTATTGGAAAAAATTGTAATTTTTAAGTTGGATAGTAAAATAACCTTAGATATTTATGTACTATTAGAAAATCTTCATCATGGTAATTAAATAAAACACATATGTAAATATCTTCAAATTAATTTTTTTATTAATATTTTCAGTTTAAGAAAAATTACTTAATTTTTTTATAATACATATTTTTTATTCTCCGTTACATTCCAGCATCCACTGGTCAACTGTTATGGTATTGGATTCAATAATTTTAACAAATCTGTTAAGTTCACAATTAAAATCACAACCACTAACAAGCAATGGACTAAAATGTGTACTATTTTTAACACGCTTTTATTAACTTGGGTTGTAACTATCAATCTATCAATCTGGCTGGCTATGTAACGGAATCTTTGAGCCTAATTTTAACCAACTTCCAGCTATTCGATTTCTTTGAAACTTTGCACACATATTAAGGAAACATGACAATGCAATAATCTGCAAACACTATCCCGTTAAGTTCCAGCATTTTCCAGGAAAACCGGAAAAGTGAAAAATCGTCCGTTCTGGCGGATGCGCAAGATTAGACAATTGAATAATCGAACTTGACAACATTTGCCGACGGGTTGGGGACAGGGGCTCAATTCTGCTAAATTGAACTCATTCGTTCGCTGAACGTATTCGTTCCGGGAGCGTATAACCTTCATCTGTTTTTTTTTAACGAACGAATAACCTTCACTTGTTTTTTAAAACAGGCGGTCATCAAAATAATAATGCCCAACATGACTTATACATAAATTACCAAGCTTCTGTAATTTGTAAAAAATGATAAAAACACTTACTTGATGCCTCATATTTAGACAAAGAAAACTATCACTAGGTAATTAACCAAAGCATTTTCAATACGTTGTTTACAGTGGAAAACATCATTTTCAACAAATTTAATATTTTTCATAAAACGGTAATAAACTTTTCTAACCTCTAACTTTGGTGTATTGTGGGTTAGCTACCTACTGACTGATAGCCTAGTTTACACCGCAAAGCTACCCACTGACTGAGAGCCTAGTTTACACCGCAAAGATCTTTGGATTCTTTTAAATGAGTTTTAACTTTAGTAATAAAATCAAAATTGGGTATCAAACTTTACTATTTATGAGTTTGCATAAGATGAAAAGTACGCTTGACTTTGACAAATCTGTCATATTTTAAATTTTAATGCGGTGTTGTGCGCCAATTTGGGAAGGTGGCTATGCACGAAAGAAAACTTTTAACACGCTTTTATTAACTTGGGTTGTAACTATCTATCAATCCATCTGGCTATCTATGTAACGGAATCTTTGAGCCTAATTTTAACCAACTTCCAGCTATTCGATTTCTTTGAAACTTTGCACACTTATTAATGACCCATGACAATGCAATAATCTGCAAACAGTATCCCGTTATCTTGTTTTTGATCGCCAGGAAAAAAAATTCCATTATATTATAAAAACAACACCTGGGTTGCCATCGGTTGGCAACATTCCAAACTTTGCTACTCAATTGCGAAGAAATTTTTTTAGTGGGTTGCCATCTGTTGGCAACATTTCAAACTTTGCTACTCTTTGCCATCTGTTGGCAACATTCCAAACTTTGCTACTCAATTGCGAAGAAATTTTTTTAGTGGGTTGCCATCTGTTGGCAACATTTCAAACTTTGCTACTCTTGTTCACTAAAAATTTTTTTCGCCATTTTGTCAAGAGTAGCAAAGTTAATTGATATAACGAACTAAAAAATGAAAAATAATTAATAGTTTAAAAAACTAAAAAACACGCTTTTATATGCAACCGAACTAAAAATTAGAAAATAATTTTTCATTAAAAATAATATTGTCATTTTATAGTAAAAAGCGTGGGGTGCTTAATATATTAAATGTTATAATTATTATATTTGCCAATATCTATGATGGAAAAGTTATGAAAAAATAGTAAAATGCACCCCACGCTTTTTACTATGAAATGACAATATTATTTTTAATGAAAAATTATTTTCTAATTTTTAGTTCGGTTGCATATAAAAGCGTGTTTTTTTAGTTTTTTTAAACTATTAATTATTAAAATACAAATTTAAGTACAGTTCACCATTATTTCCATTCCTGCTCTTCACTTCCCAAATCACAGTTGATGCAAATTCTGGAACTGCTCCTGTAAAACATCCCATAAAATTGGTGACATCTGATATAATAGTTTCATGTGAACTTAACATTAGAAATTTAGGAGGTAAAGTATCCATTGAAGTTACATCTGTCTCATTTTGTATCGCCTTTAAATGATCCAGAATGTAATCAAAAAATTTACCACTTTCTAATTTCGCTAGTTCTTTAGTGTATGTTGGAACCTGGTACCTTTTTACAGCTAAAGCCTGTATGTCAGGCCAATATATTTCAGTCCATTTTGGTAAAGTTAAATTTAATCCTTTGTATATTGTAATTCCAGCATATAAAACAGCAAAATTGTCAAGGGTCATATTATCAGCTGGATAGCCGGTTACTTCTGAAATATTTTGGAATAATTGAGTGTACTGGTCAAGAAATTGAGTAAATTCATCTGAATTCAATAGTTCTTTTACTAGTCTGTCGTGTTTGGGGCATGAAATAGCATTAACTAGATGGTGATCTTTGAGAACTTGAACGGTGTGAATTGGAATACTCTAAAAGTAAGATAAATAAGGTGTAGAGCGTAATTTTTGCAGCTACTTTAGTACAGGAAATAAAACTCAAAAAATGGTATAGCCTGGCAATTCTCTTTGGTCCTGCATGGATTGGCTTGAAATTGTAACAGAAGGTAGGGTATCGCCCAAGGATCAAATCCCATATCGGATGGGCGCCAAAACCCTGGGGGTGGTTGCACCCCCCTCTACGGAACGGATATTTTCTACCTTTTAACAACAAAAACTAATCAAAATAGTGATTCTTAGCAAAAAATGTTTTATAAATTTTTTTCATAACACTAAAATTTCCCAAGTTATTTGCGATTGAAAATATCAATTGCGACGAAAAAATCGACGATTTAATGGGTTTTTCGCGATAACTCGAAAATTATGCATTTAATCAAAAAACTGTAGAAACCAAAATTATAGGTTTAAAAAGACAAACAAAAATTCTTTTATTATAATTTTTCTACGGCCAATACGAACTGAGATACGGAGTGTTAATTGTTGGCGTTTTTTCCAAACGCAAAATTTGATGATTTAAAAGTCAAAAAACGGGAAACTGCTGCATTTTTGGACGAAAATTATTAAACTTCTCTTTAAATACCTAATTAGACTTTTCTTTAAAAAATGAAGTCTTTGGAATAAAAATTAAGTAAGTTATAATAAAAATAGGGTCAGTAACTACTTTTTTCAACAGAAAGATCGAAAAACAACTCCCCAACTACCCCCAAATTAAAGCTGACCTTTACCCTTTTACGATTCTTTTTAAAAATATATTAATAATACGCTCAAGAACTAATTTTAAATGAACAATTTTAAAAATATTTTGTAGATTCGTATTTTTCGAAGAAAAATTGATGTATCTCTTTCATTTTTAATAATGATAGAAAGTTTTTTAAAGAAGTTTTTTTGTAGCGGTTTTTAGAGAGCTACGGGACTATTTAAGTGAAATTTCTTAGGATCCCTTGGTTTTTAAATGTGGTTAGTTTAAAGGGCTCAAAAAGGGTGGTGGTGGTGGTTCGCAAATAGAGGTTTTAAACGACTACATCTCGCCAAATATTTACTTTACAGAAAATCTACGCACGGAAATGTTAGTTATAAAAAAGCTGCAATTTAAAACTTAATATGTTTTTTTACTTTCGGAGTTATTTAGAAAAAGGGGGTGAAAAATATAAAATTGTGAAAAATCGTTTTTACTTTAAGCTGAAATTTCTCTGAAATTTGGCATTTAAAATTGGTGAAACTTCTTGGACGCTATACTAGAGCATGTATAAAGAGAAATGCAAAAGGGTGAAGGTCAATTTTAATTAGGGGGTAGTTAGGGAGTCGTCTTAAATGATTTTTCGTAGAAAAAATTAGTTACTAACCTAATTTTATTTTACTGCTAAAAACTTTTTATTAAATGAAAAAAGGTCCAATTAGGTACTTTAAAGAATATTTTATTAGTTTTTTAATAAAATGCATAGTTGTCGAGTCATTCGCGAAAACGCCATTAGAAACGTCGATTTTTTTGTAGAAAAATTATCACTTTCAATCGCGAATAACTTATAATGTATTAGTTTTACGAAAAAATCTTTAAAAAAATTTGCCTTAGAATCACTTTTTCAATCGTTTTATGTTATTAAAATGTAATAAAAAATTCCGGGAGGGGGTGGTGGGAACTACCCCAGGGCTTTGGGGTTTTGATCCCTTTGGTTCGATAATGGTTTGGGCTATACCCTACTTTCTGTTAACATTTGAAGTCAATCCATGCAAGACCAAATAGGATAGGTGTTACAAGAGGACAAACGGACCAAAAATTTTAGAATTTTTTAACGTCCTTTTGGGAAAACTGGTCGCAAGGTCCAAAACTAATGAATATAAAACATTATTCTGATTGGTCATAGATATATAGGGCGAGTTATAACTTAAAATATGAAAAATGGCCAAGAGTACCTACCTTTAGTAGTGTCTTTATTTTTTAAAAAAAGAACAAAATTGTATAGGTAAATGTTGTAGAAAATTAAATTTTATGTCAAAATTTAAAGTTTAAAAATTGTTGTAGAAAAATATATTTTGTCAATTTTTACATAACGCATTAAGACTTTTTAAAATACATGGCTTAATAAAGCGAATATTAAAAAACATATTTAAAATTATTTAAATTTATTTTAAATTTTGCTTTCTTTTGGTCATTATTTAAGTGGTAATGCGTAATGTAAAAAATTGACAATAAATTTGTTTTTACTATCATGCTTTAACTTTAAATTTTGACATAAAATTAATTCTTTACAACATTTATTCATAAAATTATGTTTAATTTTAAATATAAAAGTTGTTAACTCCTGCCCATTTTTCACATTTTTAGTTATAATTCGGCCTGCATAATACCAATCAGATTTAAATTTGGTATTTTTTAGTTTTGGTCCATGCGAACAGTTTTGCCAAAATTTCGTTTTAAAATTCAAAAATTTTCATTTATTCTCTTGTAACATCTATCCTGGGACACACTGTATATTTTTCTTAAAATCAATTCCACAGGTATCTTAATTAGTTTTTGAGAAAATGGCGTTAAAGAATTTAATGTTTACCTCCATTTTAATAGATATTTTAAGAAACTTAAGATGGTAGAAAAGGGCCAATGCGGTTTTTTACACATATTTAATGAACCTTATATCCTATCACCGTAAAGGTACAGGAAATTCCACGGGAATTGACTTTTGGCAGAGAAGAACTTCAACAATTTAAATGGAAACCACTACCTTAAGCCTTAAATTTAAACTTAGCACTTATTTCTCTATCTTTTTGTAAAATATATCTCTAAACCTAATAATTTTTAAGTTTTTAATGATAAAAGTTTAAAAATACATATTTTCAAGGTAGCCTATTGTTTTCCTATTAATATCTTAAAAACTATTAGGTTAAGAGATAGGATATAATTATCAAAAAAGATTTAAAAATAAATGTCAAGTTTAAGTTTAACGCTTAAGGTAGTGGTTTGCATTTAAGTTATTAAAGTTCTTTACTTCCAAATGTCAATTTATGTGGCACCGGTAAAACCGGAAATTGTATTTTTACGGTTATAGGATATAGTGCCGATATCACTGATAAAATTTTTCATGCCCAATACTTTTCAGATACTTAATCTAGTAAACGTGGCCTTATCGGTTTTAAAGATATTAAAGAGTTGCAGTACTTTTTACTAACCCAATATATTGGATGTTCCATTTAAAAAACTAAAATTATATGTCGTTACATTTATTGCGGACATCCTGTATAGTTGAAATGGGAGTCAAAAATGCGCAATTTTACAAAAAGCTTGACGTCTTTCGTCGCCTACTTCATAAATAATTTCCTGAATTTTAAACGAAGTGTATTTATTCACAAGATAAAAGTAAGTGCACCGTATTTTTAGTTTTAATTAATTTAAATTAAATTTAATTATTATTTATGTATTTGCTTGGTTAATAATTGGAAAATGCTTTCAATTAAAATTTTAGGTAATAATCGTTAAAATAAAAGATGACAAAAAATGGGGTAGATATATTTGCTAATATTACAATATTACTTTTATTACAATAACTTCAAAATATGCTTATCATCATAATAATTATTTAAACTTTTTATGCCACCTATATCCTATACACCTACACTACATACATTTTCAAAATGATTACAGTTAAGGCTTATACAGTACTATATGGAAATTAGGAATATTATACAGGGTGTTTTCTAACTAAGGTACGAAACATAAAGAAGTGATTTTTCATGTGTTTTTAAGTTTCTATAAAAACTGGCTAAAAAGCTCTCATTTTGCTATACCATAAGTCTTATTTTGATATGTCTTATACTCTATACTTTGGACACTTTATATTTATAATGAATACCTAGTAAGTAACTCCGGTTTTTATTTCAGATACACAAAAATTTTATACACTTTTTATATATAATTCAAATGTTCGTAACATTCTTTAGTCCATTGATCATTAGTTACAGTAATCGGTTTTAAAATTTCTGCAAATTTGCCAATATCACAGTCAAATTCACAACCAGGGACTGTCAGAGGACTAAAATGAGTATCATTTCTAAAATAGGTATTCAAATAAAGATCACTGTTATTTCCATTTCGACTTTTCACCTCCCAAATAACAGTACAGGCAAATGCAGGTACCGCTCCTGGATAAATACCAATGGCATTGGTACGGTCATCGATTGTGGTATCGTGTGCACTAAGCATTAGGAATTTTACTGCAGTTTCTTCTTTTACACCTTTTAAGTGAGTGATTAAATAATTGTTAAAAGGGCCAGCCCTTAACCTGGCAAGTTCTTGTGTGTAAGTAGCTAATTGAACCTTTTTGCTGTTATTTCCTGAATTTCGGGCCAGTAAAATCTGGTCCAGTCGGGCAAAGATAAATTAAATCCATTATAAATAGTTATTACAGAAAATATTGTAGATATAGATTTGAAGTTCACTTCATCTACGTCGAAACCAGTAACTTCGGATATGTTTTGATAAAATTCCGCATGTTCTTGATTATATAATTGAATTTCTTCTGACTTTAGAAGTTCTTCAGAGAGCCTAGCATGTTTCGGACAGGGAGCGTGATCGGTCAAAATTATATCTTCATCTTCAGGAACCGTGTGAATTGGAATAGCCTGCAAAAAGAAACTGATTGAATCACTAAATTGGATTCTTTCACACGTTATTCACTCAATAAGTTAAGTTATTTGCGATTGAAAATAACAGTTTCGACGAAAAAATCGACAATTTATTGGGTTTTTCGCGATAACTCGAAAATTATGTATTTAATTATAAGAACTGTGGAGAGCAAAATTATAGGTTTAAAAAGACAAACAAAATTTTTTTATTATAATTTTTCTACGACGGGTAAAATAAAAGACGACAAAAATGGGGTAGATATATTTGCTAATATTACTTTTATTACAATAACTACAAAATATGTCTATCATCATAATAATTATTTAAACTTTTTTATGCCACCTATATCCTATATCCTATACACTTACACTACACATATTATCAAAATAATTACAGTTAAGGCTTATACAGTACTATACGTAAATTAGGAATATTATACAGGGTTTCCTAACTAAGGTACAAAACATAAAGAAGTGCTTTTTATGTGTTTTTTAAGTTTCTATAAACATATGTTCGGACTTGCTAAAAAGCTCTCATGTTACTATACCATAAGTCTTTTTTTGATATGTTTAATACTCTATACTTGAAGCACTTTATATTGATCCTGAATACCTAGTAAGTAACTCCGGTTACTGAACTTTTAAACCAATAAAATAAATATTTTATTGTCGTTTATTTATACCACGAACGCCGGAAATCATATCCTAGTCTCGTCCTAGTAATAGGCAGAAACAGACAGACTGTTACCTTAGCTATTGAGGATTTCAAGGTTTTTACGCATGCGTAGTATCTAAAAGTGATCCTTGCTCATATATCAAAACACTTTATTAAATAAAGGAATGCGTACTATATTTTAATTTCATATACATACAGATTTTATACACTTTTTATATATAATTCAAATGTTCGTAACATTCTTTAGTCCATTGATCATTAGTTACAGTAATTGGTTTTAAAATTTCTGCAAATTTGCCAATATCACAGTCAAATTCACAACCAGGGACTGTCAGAGGACTAAAATGAGTATCATTCCTAAAATAGGTATTTAAATAGAGATCATTGTTATTTCCATTTCGACTTTTCACCTCCCAGATAACAGTAGAGGCAAATGCAGGTACCGCTCCTGGATAAATACCAATGGCATTGGTACGTTCAGCGATTGTGGTGTCGTGTGCACTAAGCATTAGGAATTTAACTGCAGTTTCTTCTTTTACACCTTTTAAGTGGTTTGTTAGATAATTGTTAAAAGGGCCAGCCCTTAACCTGGCAAGTTCTTGTGTGTAAGTAGTTAATTGAAACTTTTTGCTGCTATTTCCTGAATTTCGGGCCAGTAAAATCTGGTCCAGTCGGGCAAAGATAAGTTAAATCCATTATAAATAGTTATTACAGAAAATATTTCAGATATAGATTGGAAGTTCACTTCATCTACGTCGAAACCAGTAACTTCGGATATGTTTTGATAAAATTCCGCATGTTCTTGATTATATAATTGAATTTCTTCTGACTTTAGAAGTTCTTCAGAGAGCTTAGCATGTTTCGGACAGGGAGCGTGATCGGTCAAAATTATATCTTCATCTTCAGGAAGCGTGTGAATTGGAATAGCCTGCAAAAATAAACTGATTGAATCACTAAATTGGACTCTTTCACACTTTATTCACTCAATAAGTTTTTTTTTAATAATAGCAAGAATAATAACGTGGGTATACCCCTATGATTTTAAGTGATCTGCGATTCATCCGAATCTAAGGGAGGGCCAGCCGAGGTGTGCACCGAGTGCCACCTTTAGGTGGCGACAAATTTACCCATGGCAGGCATGTACAGGGTATCCCTAACTCGATGGTGACCATTTCATATTTGAAAAATGTAAAAGATACCAAGTTAATTACATTTTTGGACCCCCCTTTCCTCCTTGTTAGACTTGGTAAGATTTTCTTCAAGCCTCCTCCATCTCATAATCTTACGAAAGATTTACCGAAAAGCCAAAAGACACCATTAGTCAAAGCAAAATTGATTTTGTAGCCAAAATAATTTTAAAGAGCTAAAAATAGAAAGTCCTCCACTCAAAAAGTAACACTTCATCAATTATTCCTGGGGGGAGGCTGTTCTAGCTGCGGAAATATTACGAGATATTTATATAGACCCTCCCTTTCCCTAAATGTGTCACGTTATTTATGGAATTAAAATTAAAAGAATTTTGATATGATAGGTCGTAAAACACTATTGATTTTTCTTAAAATAATTTGATTATTTGCCCACGATGCTAAATGAGGATTTACTCGAGTGTCATAGAGACCTACTGGGTTGCAAAGCAGTTGTTAGATTATTGGAATAAACACTGTTTAGCATGTAATTATCTTACCCTATATTAATTTGGCGCACTCAATAATTTTTGATTAAAATATTCTTGTTTTTACGATAGGCCCTGTACACAGGCCTCATATTTGGTGGAGGTACTTAACCAGGTACAAGATATTCTCCGGTATATTAATCTGCCTGGCTGTAGTAAATCTCGAAATCCGCTCCCCTACCATAATTTAAGGTAAAAAATAGCCGAGCAGGGGGCGGCGGAGAGCAAAAAAATGAAGAGCCGGGTCAGTGCACATATCTATACGCTGAGATCTGGACCGTAGCGGTGTCGCTTTGCATGTCGAAAGAGTAGCATGAAGAATATTTTGTGATTATAAATCAAATTGTAGTAATAATATAAAAAAAATTGGTATTTGGATGTTCTTTTTTTAGTCCCATGTTCTCTTCAGGCACTCTTTTGCACTAATCTGTGCAAACCAAGATTTTACACAAATGTGCAGTATAACGTGCCTTTCGAAACACACCCAAAAGGGCTCTACTAGGCAGAATACTACATGGGGGTTTGCCATTGCCTTCTGTAAAGCCGTGTCGAGGCTTGCAGTAATTCGTCAAACATCCATCCAAACTAACCAACCTGTTTGCGTACTTTTTAACACCAAAAAAACGACAAACTCTAAATCACCGGCAAATCATTTGCCAAGCCCTTAAAACGACATGAATTCCGTCCACTTCCACGTCGGCGCTACGTGGCGCGGTATGCGGTGTGGGGCAGTTCGGCGAATTGTTGCAAGTAGGTGACGAGCGATTAAAAATTGAAATGTGTGATGGCCGGAATCAAACCCCGGGTCGCTTGGGTGAGAGGATGTTTTGCTACGAGCACACCACGCAAGTCAGGATGTTTTTCAGGAAAATAAAACTCGACAAAATCAAAATACCAAATTTTAATTATTATAACAGACAATACGATAAAATTACAAAGATTTATCTGTATAATTTTTGTTACCAGCAGCGTTTTTGACCCTTCGAAACACAAAGAACTGGTCATATTAGTGCCCATATCAGATACACTTTAAAATGTTTTGGGGCAATATAACATATGCTTGTCCTATTTATCTTTTTTTATATATTTTTTATACAGGGTGTCTCAACTCTATTTATACACGAAATATCTTTGCCTCTGTACAAGATACAAAAATCAACCATAAATAAAAAATGTTTTTCTAAATACACTTATCGTATTGACAGTATTAGTTAATATACAAAGTGTCTTAAAACCAGAATTTTCATGGTCAAGTAGGTCTTTTTACATTGAACATCCTGTATATTTTATTAAATCTTGACTCTTTATTAAATTCTACATCAAAAATGTATAACACACTGTACGTCAATTATTGCTAGTTTTTGAGATATCGACAGCATGTTGATATACTTAGAACAGTTAAAAGTAAAGAAAGAAACTAATATTTTGGTTCTAACTATTTTAAAATAATTCCATCAGAACATGAGGTTTAAAAAGGTGAAAATAAAATATTCTGATTTAAATAACGAATTGTGTGCAAAAAGAAGGAAGAATATGGTAAAAATAAAGTTACCTTAAATGCCAATTTTAATGGATTCTTTGGAAACAAAACGTTTTCGACTAAATTTTTTTTAGATTCGTAATCAGCTCGCCATAAAACCCCGTATACCAAATTTGGTCAAAATCGGAGTTGCGGCCGGTTTCTACATAATTACCCTTTGCACAAATAGTTTTATAGAACTCTTACCTGCCAAGGAATATTTTCGTTCCAAACTTGATCGTCTACAGGAGGATATAATCCTGCTAAGTTTGATGCAGCCGACATCAGAGTCCTGTCTACGTCTGTGGATCGCACATAGATGTCGCTACTGTTATATCTAGCAGGCAGAAAGCCATCGTAGCGTTCTCTAAACCATTGGCCTAAGCGATAGTGTCGTTGTTTTCCCATCTAGAAATAATATAAACAGGGTGATCAAACTTAATTCGGCACTAAACTCAAACTCAAACTCAAAATATGCTTTATTGTCCAAAAAACAAAATTCTCATTGACAAAGCGATAAAAAAATATTTAAGAGAATAAAATTTATATATATATATATATATATATATATATATATATATATATATATATATAAAATATATATATATATATATATATATATATATATATATATATAGGCATATATATATATATATATATATATATATATATATATATATATATATATATATATATATATATATATATATATATATATATATGCCTATATATATATATATATATATATATATATATATATATATATATAAATATATATATATATATATATATATATATATATATATATATATATATATATATATATATATATATATATATATATATATATATATATATATATATATATGCCTATGGGATAGAGAAAGAATATTTATAGTCAATCAGGGCATCATCAAGGTGTCTACGACCTGAAGCGGCTATGACAAGTCTTAACGAAGACGAAACACGTGTCGCCGTCTTGGTCGGGCCCGGGGTATTCCATTTTCTTTTGGAGACTCCGTAATTTTCAAACAACCAACCATAGTAGCCGAATTCTTACAGGTTATTATTTATTTATTTATTTTTACTGTCATTAATGAGCCATATGCCCAAAGAACTATATATATATATATATATATAAATATATATATATATATATATATATATATATATATATATATATATATATATATATATATATATATATATATATATATATATATATAAATATATATATATATATATATATATATATATATATATATATATATATATATATATTTATATATACTTTTTTGTTTAGTTATTTCTTATAAAAAACTTCGCATGGTCTAAAATCTAAGAGATATTTTCTTTGTTAGCTGCTTACAGCAGCTGTAAGCACTTTCATTTTTGTGACAAATCAATGACGTCAGTATTACAGCAGCTCACAGCGGTTGTTAGCGGCCTTGGGAGATGTCTAACCACTGTCTAACAGGTCGAAAAAACAAATAGGGGAAATATAGAAACATTTGAGGTTAAAAGTCAAACAAAATTGACTAAATGCATACCAATAACAATAACAATATTATGTGTGGGAAACCATGTGAAGGATTTATTCACCTGCAATTCAGGATATTGCGCATTTTTGTTATAAAACGGGAGTTACCATTTTTAGGTTAAAATATTTCTTTTAATGTCATTTTGACATTGGCGATAAGCGCTTTTATTTTTCGATTCACATTTTAATGACGTCAGCTGTTAAAAGCTTGTTAGCAGCTGTAATACAGAAAGTTAAGAAAATATATGCCCCTAAAATGCAATCATTAGATATTCATTTTTTCAGTGTTATACGAGGTATCTCAAAAAATATGAATTTTATTTAAGAGGTAAGTACCCTTCTTTTTAAAAATATTGAAAATTATTATAAAGAAGACATTTTTGGAAATTAAAATTACTCTTTAATATTCAAACTCGTTAATTTACAAAAAAATTTTTTTTTATTTGTTTATGATTTAACAATTAGAATTTAAATTTGTCATTAGTAAATACTTATTTCAAAATGTAATATCCAAAGAAAGCTTAAGAATTGTCAAAACAGCGAAAAGTGGCAATAACGCTCGTTATCGCATAAAAAATTAGAGAAAAATTATTTTCCTGTAAATAAACGAGTTTGCATATTTAAGAGTAATTTTTATGACTAAACATTCTTCCTTAATAATTATTTTCGATATTTTCAAAAACAAGGGTACTTTCTTTTCTGGAACAAAATTCATATATTTTTAGATACCACTGAAGTACACACTAAAATCAATGAATGTACAAGCAGTGGCGTATCCACCGGTGTTCCATGTGTTCCGTCGAACACGGGCCCGGAGGTCTCAGGGGCCCGCGCCACTAAGTCTTTTAAAATAAAACTATCCGATACGAAACTATAGGATTTTTAATATTGCCTTAAATTTTATATGCAAGTACCAGTACCGTCCTTGCGAATTTAATTTCGGAGTTCGGAGAGGTTTTAAGTTTTAACAGGGCCCGGATTCTTAACGTATCGAGTTCTCGATATTCCTTTCGAAACCTATCGGCCTTATTTTCTCATCTGTTTTTACGCAAATATTTTATGGGATAAAGACTTATTTAATAAGGATAGTGCCTAGTTATGGAACTCGGGAGATATCGACTAGGAATCGAATTTCAAATAAGTTAAGAATCGCCATTCGGTAGCGACTCGATACGTTACGTCTCGAAACAGCGGTTAATAATCCGCCTGCAGGTGTTGCATGTCGATTTGAAATGAAATAAAACTTATTATTTCTTGCAATTAATAGATGGCAGGTCAAATCGAACGGTGCAGGCAGCGGCGCCACGTGTGGTTTCTACGTCCAATTATAAGAATTTCTCTAGGTGGTGATTCCCCGAACCCCGAATGTTAAATCTGTGTGTTGTGACCGGTGGACTAATAGAGTATTATTTGTGTTTAGCTTTTAGTTTTTTATATTTCTGTCTATATCCTTTATTTTTATTATTAAAAATTACTACTTGCAAGATATTTGTTTATTTATTGTATATTTTTAGCTATTTTATCAGTACCCTCTTGCAAAACCTTAAAACTGATATAAATTTAATATTTAGCCCCGTAGCTACCTTGTTACGCCACTGTGTACAAGAACATGTAAAGTACACCACTGAAAAGAAATGAGTATCTAATAATTACATTTTAGGTTTTAGACCATGCAGAACTTTTTATAAAGAATAACTTTTTTAGTAAAATTATTTATAAAAAAGTTTTCATATGTAGACAACTTAGGCGGACACGTTGTATAAAGTCGGTTTAGTTAGTAAAAGTGTAGTATTTTTTTAACGTGCTGTCCACAGAAAAACAATTGAACATCGGGTTTTCGATTAAGTGCAAAAAATGTACATAATTATATTACCATTTAAAAGATCTATCAAAGAGCATTGAAAAAAGTCTACATGTAATATCCCAATTTTTAATAGTTTCGTAAATATAGCCTTTCATGCGAATTTAATAGTAAACTGGCAGTTCATGTTTGGTAATAAAACCCTGTTTATTGCATCACTATTAAATTAATTTTTAGATTTGGATTGCCATATTTTTAAAACTATAAGAGGTAGTCATATTATATCTGATATTTTATTAAAGCTCTTTAAAGTATCTTTTTAAAGATGATGCAATATACAGGGTGTTTTATTTAAAAAAATACCAGTTTAATTACTATCAAAATCCTGAGAAGGGTCATATTATATATATATATATATATATATATATATATATATATATATATATATATATTATATATCTATAAACTAGGTATTAAAAATTGGATATATGTATCTCATGTGGACGTTTTTTAAAGCTCTTTGATAGAAGTATGGAATGCTCCTATAAAGTGCAAAAAAAAATTAAAATAAATCTAAATTCTACGATTAATTGTATTTCTGTTGGCAGCACGTTAATCAGCGGAAAAAACTACAACCTCACGAATTTAACCGACTTAAGTTTTATCACTCTGTGAAATAAACATAAAAATATTAAAGCTGTAACGCAAAAATATATCATCGGGTTTTTAATTACCAAATTAAAATATTATTTTTTAAAACTAATAAATAAAAACTATGTCTTGTAGCTAAAACCTACGTTATTAAGCGCTCCATAGCCATCTGGCCATAAGGAGGAGTCACCAAAATATTCATCATTGGGCCATGAACTTAAGGGTGATCGATCTCCATGTCGAAATAGCTAAAAACAAATATTATTAGTCCAATTTTGTAAGAAAAACTGCTTACTGCTTAAAGTTTAATAAATTTTTTATTTTTTTTTCAAAACGGTATTTAGTTTAAAAATAGTACTATTGTATATTTATTCCCTTTTCGTTTAATTTTCTCCGATATGCTAAAAATATCCACCTAAAATATACAGAGTGCCCGGAAGTTAATTTTGATATTAAAAGGGCTGGTGGAACATATTACAGGCATAAAAAAACATAACATTACCTCAGTAAATAATTGATGGTTTTTTAGATTTATTATTTTTTATAATTTTAAACTACCCCGTATATCATATAATAGATAAAACAAAAGTTAAAATAAAGAATAACTTTTTTTTAGAAATATCAGAAGTAAAAAGGTTACAGTATAGTTAGGTCGATCCGTGGACACTCTGTAATCGAATCGGACAAATTAGTCTATATTTTGTTCTTTTAACCTTATTTATTCTGGATAAATATATATTTTTAAATCTAGAACATCTCTATTTTTTTTATGGTTATTTGTTTTCTTGGAATATAAGTTTAAACAAAATATTATTTGGCTTTTTTCAGAATAAGAATAGGTATTTATTAAATATTTTCAAAAACTGAAACTTTTTATATATTATGAAAAGCTATTCTGCTCTTGCAATAATATAATAAAAAATTTGATCACTTTAAAAGAAATAAATTAATAATAAATTATTTACTAAAATAATTAATTTCATTCAGTTGTTATAAACAATTAAAAGCTTACATATTATCATATAATAATATTTTGTTTAAATTTATATTTTAAGAAAACAAATAAACTATAAAAAAACTTATTATATGGCTTAAACTTTCATTTACTATTATAACTGGTTATGATACCTAAAAATGTATCTTTTCCCGGGCAATTAATTTTACAAAAGTAATGTCAAAGTCAGATTATCAATCATTTTTAGAAAAAAGTTTTTAACATTTTTTATTAAAAAGTTTTCCACATTTTTGAGGCGCGTCCAAGGGATCAGTTCACGCCTCGCAGCCTTGTTATAAACCTATTTTAGGATTAGATTATTATACAATATATTCGACCGGATGCCTTTAAACCTATGTTTAGGTGTTGAAACCTTTTCTGTAACTTTTTAATTCTTTATATAACCTAAATAAAAATAATTATTTTATAGGAAATTGTTCATTATTATTATTTTTTAAAGTAACAATAATTTTATCATAATATTACAAGAGCAGAATAGCTCTTCATAATATAGAGGATGTCCAGGAATATGTGGGCAATCTCTTGCATTTATATAGAACACGTGAAATAATGTGAGAAGTTTCAATATTCTTTTTCCTAAAGCCACACTTTACAGAGATATGTGCCCTTAAAGGGCGCCGCTGGAAATCGATTTTTCTTAAACAACTTTTATATCACTTGGTGTAATAAAAAAATGTTTTAATATGACAAATACAAGTGGGGACTTTTTAAAATGGTAACCTTGTAAAACATTTGAATTTATTAGTTCGCTAGATGCGGACTAACCCTTACACAATAGTGTTAATTATTTTTAAACCTTTTTTTTACATCCTGTATAATAAAAAAATTAAAATAAATATTTTTGGGTAGCCTTATCTTTAAAAAAGGTACTCCTGCTAGATGTCGATAAATTAAAGCGTTTTCGACAAAAACAAGTTTTTGTTTACTAGAGACATCTAATAACAATAGGTTATTCTGTTGCAATTCTTTATATAACCTAAATAAAAAATATTTTTTTATTTCGACGAAACTAAAAAATAATGTTGCAGCATCGTGGAAAGTCCCATAATCTTAGATAATTAAAGCTAAAGAGTGCATAATATAAGAGGAAGCGTATGTCGAACAGACAAACAAAATTATTAATACAACCCTATTTAATTCAAATGTTGTTTTTCTTGGAAACGCTTCACTTTAACAAATTTCGAACAGGAGTACCTATTTTTTAGCTAAGGGTTTAAGCTATTTAAAAATCATATTTTTATTCCTTTATTATACAGGGTGTAAACATAATTGGTACTATTGTGTAAGGGTTAGTCTGCCCCTGGCGAACTAAGCAAGGCAAATGTTTTACAAGAATACCGTTTTAAGGAGTCCTAGCTGGTTTTAATTATATTAAACAATTATTTTAATATACTAAGTAAAGTTATTTAGGAAAAACCAATTTTCAGTGGCGTCCTTTAAGGGCTCATATCTCCATAAAGAGGGACATAGGAAAATATTATAATGAACTTGTCACAATATTTTTGTGTTTTATATGAATCCGAGAGATTGCCCACATATTCTTGAATACCCTGTATAAAAAGTTTCAGTTTCTTAAAATGTTTATTACATATTTTTGTTCCGAAAAAAGTAAAATAATATTTTGTTTGAATTACTATTTAAATACAAAATGTTAATCATACAATAATATGTTGTGATAGGTACAAATAATATTATTCATTATCATGATACAAATATAAGGTAGGATTTACAGCGATTCCAAATTAGTTTACTTTGCGCAATGACGTAGCGATGTGACGATTTTCCTGCAATATTTAAAGTAAAGCATCATGAAAGCCTGAAATGTTTGTGAATTTCGGCCATTTTCTTAAATATCAGAAAGAATTTAAAGAAACAAGTTATTAGAATAATATTACAGTTAATATAAAAGAGTATTTAATTTTGACTAATTTAAAATGTTATTATTAGCATAAACGAAACTAATGTAATAAAGCACTGTTTAAAGCATTAAAAAACAAATAATCTTATACTGTAACTAGTTTTAAAGTCACAAAACTACCGAAAGGCAAAGTTAAACGCCAAACAAACTGTTAAAAACACGGTTAGGTACAAACGTAACAACAACTCAACTTTTCTAACAAATTGTCTCTCATTACAAATACTTTAAATGGGTAATAGGACTGAGTATCGTCGACATATGCAATTACCCCACACTTTTAAGCAGATTCTAATATATCAAATATTGGAATAAATATATAAAATCTTATGATAAAGGTAGACTTTTAAAAGTTCGAGTTCACCAGAAGTTTCTAAAGTGACTTGCGCCCTGGTGCAAAAAATTTTTGGCCGCCCTTAGAAGAGAATGTCCTTTGGTAAATTAAGGAATTTAAGTTGTTAAAAGCAAAAAAAAAAATGTTAGGGGTAAAAATTCTGTCTCCCTAATTCAAAATTTCTTTTTTCCTTTTTATCAAATATTTTTGAAGGCCACAAAAAAGATTTCCCCTCAGTTAATCTTTCTGGTCCTTTGCGAAAAACATAAGTAGGAATTTTTGAACCAGTTCTTTTCCACCACTAACTTTGGAAATTGAAATTATTTCTACCGCTAAAGGAAAGGCAAAACTATTTGCTAAACAATTTGCCGACAATTCAACCCCTTGACCCTTCCGTAAATCATATAATTTCAGCTATTGCCCCAGTTCCTTATAAAATTCCCGATATTATTTTTAAGGTAAAACACATAAGGCCTATTTTTTTTTCTCTTGACACCAATAAATCGTTTTGGCTGATAGGAAGTCGTTTTAAAAAAATGTGCTTCAGAACTTGCAACCATCTTAACTTGGCTCTTTCAAATTTCTTACGACACAGGTACTTTTCCAGAGAGCTGGAAGGCTGCACGTGTTTAGCCTGTTACCAAGAAAGGATCCAAATCTTTTCCATTTAACGATAGACCAATTTCAATTATCTTAGTCCTTAATCAACCAGAAAAAAATGAAGAGCAAAATAAAAAGAAAAAGTCTTTTTTACTTATTAGGTACTTTATTACAATTCCCGCAAAAAGTCTATTCACACCAATCCAGAGGGGTCGGGGAGGAGAGGTAATTACCTTCCTCCCTCGTCCCCTGCCTATATCCCTGTTTGGTCCGCAGTTTCGTACTATGGTATAACAGGACCATACTTCCTTGACAATTTTTATTTAAATATGTTAAATACCTTTTTTTTCTTAAATTTGGAACAATTGCCATTAGATTATCAAGGTAACATGTACTTCCAGTAAGATGGATGCCCTGCCTATTATGCTAGAGAAGTAAAGGAATGGCTTTATTTAAAATTTAGGCAAAAATGGATCAATGGGCAAAATGGTCCAGTTTTATGGCCTTTAAGAAGCTTCATCTTACGTTAGCGGATATATATTTTTGGGGACGCTTAAAACAGTTTATGCAAATCCACAATCAAATAATAAAGACATTTTAAAATGAAGAATTACACAAGCTGTAAAAGCAATTTCCCTAGAAGAAGTGCTAGGCAGTTTTCATGGGTGGAGTCTTTTTAAATAATTTGTTGTTAACCTTAGGCTATTTGATTTTGATCTAATTTTAGAAATTAAGCTTTAAATTAATATAATCATGCAATTTTTTTTTATCTTGTATTTCTTTTCCGTGGTTAACATTTCAAAATTTAATAAAGTATCTAAATATTGAAACTGTGGTCTCATTTGGTTGACACTGTCAAAATTTATTTGTGAAGTACCTATATAAAGGTAATATTTAAAAGCACCACCTTCTAGATGTTTTGAATTGTACTATTTTATCCGTTAGTACAATTTTAACATCTGGAACGCGATGTTTAAAAGTATACAAAATTAAAGGTATACCTACTAAACTTTTCAGTGACATGCAAATTTAAACCAAAAAATGATTACTATCTAAACCTAATAAAAACGAATATCCTAACGGATATGAACATTTGAAACAATTTTTTAGGTGGCATTTTGTTAAAAATTTTGAAATACTTTATTCATAAAAGAAAATTAATTTTTTACTTTTGGACACCTGTATACAATTTTATTTTTTTTCCATCGACAATCGTATTCTTTTGGCAAGCAAAACTTTTTATAACGAATGACTTTTCCTCAAAAAATTAAATGTTTGGTCCGTTTGTCCTTTTGTCTACCCCATCGTCGGACATATTGTATATTTAAAAGGTTTCTGAGAAAATAGAGAGTATTATAATAATTTTTTTTTTGATAAAAAAATATAGTGTTTATTTTGTTGCAAAGAAAGTATAGAAAACATATTTTCGGAATTTCATTAGATTAAAAGATTATTTCAGAATATTTTTCTCAATTTAAAATAAAATATAGATAAGAATAACAATATCTTAGATTATTATTAAGATTTTTAGATGACGTAAAATAAATAACAAAGGTATGTCTAGTTAAAAAAATATTAATTTTTTATTACTTATTTTACGAGTCCCGTGAACTTTGCACTAATGTAAAATCATATTATTTTTTAAATTATCAATTTTTTGTTTTATGTTTGACTTAAGCAATTTTTTTATTTTATATTAAACTTTGGTGGGTCTAGCTTGTTTCCTAAAAGATTTAGAATTAAAATAATTTTGAATCACCAATGAAAATCAAAAATTTTTAAAAAGAGTCCACATGTGATATATTCAATTTGTAATAGTTTCGGAAGCTCTAGAACTAAGATTACTACGGTAAATAAAATGAATACTATATCTACTATTTCTTTAGATTTGGATGGACATGTTTTTTAAATTATTAGGGATAGACTAATCAATATTTAAATATATTCTTAAAGCTTGTAAGTCCTGGTCGATAATTTTTGAAAACAAACAAATTATAGTAGAATAAAACTCATTGTAAAAGCTAGAAAATATAATAAAAATTAAATAAAACATAAATACGGGCGATTTGAGGTCGGGAAGTTGGAAGGAGGGGGGTAAAAGTAAAAAATGTTTTTCGCGATTTTCGGCAAGACCATAAGTTATATAAAAAAGTTAAATAACAAAGTTTTAGGTAATAAAAAAGTTTGTATTTATACTTTTTTACATAAACTAAAAGTTAATGTGAAAAATTCAAATAACCCAGTTTGTGGTTTTTATTTTTTACAAAAAAAAAAGAAATTTGGTGTAAACTTACCTTTATATGTTCCAAGTACACTGTAATTTTTTAGATTAAAAATATTAATTTTTACATAATATTTTAAGTTAATATGAAAAAGAACCTTTATTTTTAATAACAGATTCACGTGTCAAAATATCGACATTTTTAAAAAGTCGGTAAGCTTTTTGTTTGCTAAAATCTATACTTTCTGATGGTGTAAAAATATACATTACCACAGTAAATTTTTTCAGAAAATGCATTTCCATAGGACTTGTAGTTTTGCCGAAAATCAATAAAAACCGATTTATGCTCTTAAAAACTTACCCCTTTCCACTTCCCGACCTTAAATCGCCCGTAATTTATATTTCCTATTATTTTTGTTATTTTTTTACTTTTCTCAATGGGTTTCATTCCACTATAATTTTTTTGTTTTAAAAATTATCAACTCTGGTCTAATAATAATTAAATAAAAAATCAAATCCGAGTTTTTTCCATTTTCTGAGAACATTACCCATTGTAATGTTTGTTTTTTCACAGGACTTGAAGTTGCCAGAAATCGAGAAAAACCGTATCTTACACTTAACCCCTTCCCCCTCCCGCGCCCCTTTCCCGACCTTAATTTATTGTATATTTAATAAATCTTTTTTATATATTGATATGAAAAGAATATACATTTTGTAAATTAAACTTACCACAATAACTGCTTTTAATTCCCCGTCTTCGTTTCCCAAAACTACACCACATAAGCTTACGACGGCAAACACTATCAAAGGCTTTAAACCGATCATGTTTTACACCCTCACTGCCAGATTAAGGTGCAAAAATTATGTGATTTCATTCGGTTATAAATTGGTATTTAAAGTGTCAACTGTTTTTTATAATAAGTAAATGATTAGATTACAGTATTTTAATGTGTAACGTAGGTATTGTTATGGTAATATGGTACTTGAGTTTCTTTGATAATATGCTTAAAAAGTAGCGTAAAAGATAGTTTAACCAATAAAATTTAAAATATACTAATATTTTTTTTAATGAAAGGAAATAGGTTATTGCTGCATCTACATAAATTCCTTGATAAAATTTAAAGAAATTGCAAAAAAATACTCTAGTTTTAATTATCTTGACAGTAATGTACGGTGACAGACGGAATGGGATGACTCTGTAGTGTTTTCAGGTACCATTCCAGTTATTTAAGATTGTGAGATGTGTCCAATTGTACAGAGTGTTTTATTTTAGATTTTACGGTGTATTTAGAAAACTGTAAGATAAACAGGGTGTTCAAAAAATAGACGGAGATATTATAATGGGCAATTATTAATATTTTTTAAAAATATAAGAACTTGTTTTTATAACTTATAATTTTTTTAAGCAAAAATTAAAAAACCAATTTTGTCCAGTGGCATACCACCCGGGACGACACTGGATCTTATAATTTCAATCTATTTGGGGCTAAATGAGCCTCTTAATACAACAAATAATATTGCCAAATTTTAAAAGAATTAAGTAAATATTTTTCAAAATATTATTAAAAAATTGATATTTTTTAAAAATGTAAAAAAACTGGTGCTTTTCCAGACTCGTGTTTATGGAAACTTTTTTCATATTTTTTAACAAGGCACCTATTATAATATCTCCGTCTATTTTTTGAACACCCTATATCTAAAATCTAATATACGACCCCTCCTTACATATACAGGGTGTTTGGAAAATGCGTTAGAAAATTTTAGGGGGTCATTCTGCAATGAAAAATAATATCAGTAAGTTCTTTGACAAAATGTCGAAATCTCCTTGGTTACCAAAAACCTAAAATTTATTTAAATCATAACTTTTTATTTTGACAGATATCGCAAAGCTGGGGGCGCCGTTTTATAGACAATCAAAAACTTAAAAAATAAGGTACTTTTAATTAAAGTCGAGAGACCCCACCATTTAGGCAACAATCGACATCAAAGTTTTTATACATACATACAGAGTGTCCAGTAACTCAACCGACAAACTTTACGGGGCAATTCTACAACAAAAATAAGAAAAAACCTATGTCCTAAGCGTCTTAGTTTTGAACTATGTGGTATTAAACGACGAGACGTCTTTTGTCTGTGACTTAGGGAGGTCAATTTAACGTCATTTTGTCGTCATCTTATGACGTCTTTGCTGACCAAATGTGACCAAAAATGACTAAAAAGAGACGTCAATAAAACGTCAGCTTGCTGCTTGGGGCACGGTATAGCCCAATTCTCATTATATTCTTTAGTCCACTTGATCATTTGTTAAAGTAATTGTTTTTAAAATTTTAGTGAATCTCCCAATATTACAGTCAATAGCTAGGAACTGTCATAAAAATAAAGTGGGTATTATTCTTAGGGACCGGACATACCTACTTGCGGCGTGGTCGCAGCGGTGATGCCGCTAAATATGTAACGTGTGCATTGTTATGAGTTGACATATATTTGCAGCACGGTCGCAAAGATAACTACTAACGAGAACTAAACAAGAGACAAAAAAATAAACGGACATAAAAGATGAATTTTTATTTTTCTAATCTAAAGAAAGCGCAGCATTTTTACACACATTTACATAGTCCATAATGGCGTATCATTTACCAGAAATATTCCTTCAGTTACCGCTTAAGGCGCTATTGGACTTACTAAATATAATTAAGTTGGTGATAAATCACTCCTTTAAAGCCATAAATAAAAAGGCCAAATTAAAACAAAATTGTGAAATGAATATTAAGGATAAAAAACAAAAATTTTTTACAAGTTTAACATCTTGTAACTTAAAAACAAGGAATTTACGAACCCATATTTTTATAATCATTTTTTATATGTTCAATAGTAGAATCTTTATAAATTTTAAATTTTCCCAACAACATTTTCTAACATCCTATATATTTATAAAATAAAATAAAATTAAACAGTTACATGGCTTGATTAAAATAATTTTGTTGCAAGAGGAAGAAGAAGATGGGAGAGCTGTTACTATAATAATTTTTTTCTGGACAGAAGTGAAACGCATGAAATATTTAAAAAGAAAACGAAAAAATGATATTTTTGATTGCTGATTAATCATTTGAAATATAAAGAAATAAAAAAGATTTTTTTTGCTTAAATCTAGACCAATTTTATTTTGTTTTGACACTTATTCAAGAAAACTTTACAAAGCCTGAATCAAAGGCAATACAAATTTTGCCACTAGGGAAAACTTTTAATTAAAGGCAAATTAAATTTAACCAATAAAAAAACCAAAAATCGCAGAGCCGCGCATCTATACTGGTATCCAGAGCAGTTGAGTCGTAGACGCAACGTCTTGGTCGCAAGCTTCCAATGCTGAAATGCGTCAACTAAACCCAAACACGGACTTTATATTATTTAAGCAGACGTGCGTTAGTGAATAAGAAGATTGAGGAATCATGTGCATTTAACATTAATTTTACCGCAGTTTCATTTTTTAGCGTTCTATTTTACAGTGTGTGATTCAAAAATCGATCACAAAATTAAGGTGGTGATTCTACTTGACAAAATAAGGGTAGAGCTTGATATATATATTTTTTTAAATGTTATTCGTTTTCCAGTCACAAGCCGTCAAAGTTACATTTTTATTTTGGTTATTTCGCTATATTGCATTTATTTTTTAACCAATCCAGTTGATATTTGGCACACAAATCGAGCTTTGCAGATTCTAAAATTCTAAGACACTAGTACTTTTTTAAATACCGCCAGAGGGCACTTTACCTAAAACTTAAAAATCTATTGAGGTTTATGTATAAGTATTATTTAGATTATTTAGATTTGTTAATATGTATTTTTTCATTAAGATACGTTGTATCTCCCTTATCTGTTATGTTTTTAGTTACTCCTTTTTTCTTTTTGATGATGGGTGGTGGATTAATGGAGTACCCACGCGCGAAATAATTCTTAGTGGGTTATTATATTTATTTACCACTGATCATTTAAAATTAGTTTTTATTCTTCGCATGTATCATTTTTGGTAAATAAATATTATTATTATTATTATTATTATATTTACATCATAACTTTTTTATTTTGACAGATATCGTAAAGCTGATGGAGGCGCCATTTTATAGACAATCAAAAATTTTAAAAAGGGGAACTCTTTATTAAAGTCGATAAACCTCACCATTTAGGCACCAAAGTTTTCATCAATTTTAATCAAATTACCTACATACATACAGGGTGTCCAGTAACTCAACCGACAAACTTAACCAAACGATTCTACAACAAAAAATAAGAAAAAACTTCATATAAACATATGTCCTAAACGTCTTAGTTTTTGAAAGCTCTACCCTTATTTTTTCTAGTAGAATCACCCCTTAAGTTTCGTGATCGATTTTTGAATCACCCTGTATAAGTAATTATTAAATGGTCCAGTTCTTAATTTAGCAAGCTCTTGCGTAGAACTGCTAAAGAACGTACCTCATTCTGGTATAGATAAATTGTATGCAAATTAATGTGGTATTCCATTAAAGAAAAAGGTACGTGTACGTGTAGCATAAAACTAAAAAATCTAGCAACGTTGCCGATATCAGTGTTCAATTCTTCAGGCCCGATACCTTTCACCTGATTAAGGATACGCAGTTTTGGCGGTTTAAAAGATATTTAAAATTTGCAGGCTTTTTACTAACCCAATATATTGGATGTCCCACATAAAAACCCAAAGTTGTATATCGTTACATTTATTCGGGACATCCTGTATGTGTTGGAATTGGCCTCAAAAATGCGCAATTTAACGAAAAGCTTGACGTCAGCTTGACGAAAAAAAAGGTCTTAACCTCCTTCATTATTCACCACATTTCCAGTATTTCATTACTAACCTCGGGGTTCCTATCAGCTCAGGAGCCCCTTAACTTTTTATGCCACCTATATCTAGGGTTGCCAGATGTGCTGCAGAAAAAACCGGACATGAAAAAACATTAAATTATTTTTAAATTCGATAAAAGAGCTATTTATTTATAAAATAGTTTACTTCAACACAGTGGCGTTTTCAGAGGGATTTACCTAAACGAAGATTTCTGACAAAAAAAATTTACGTCACTGCCGAATTTCAACTTTGATGATGAATATCCCGAGAACGAAACTTTTCCGAAAATAAAATTCTTTCAGATTCGTAATTAGCGCCCCAAAAACTCCCGTATACCACATTTCGTCAAAATCGGAGTTGCCGCAACTTTCCAGGCAATTACCAAAACCGGACATTCTGTTGTCCAGTTTGCTAACCCTGACCGGATAGACATCAGAAAAACCGGACATCTGGCAACACTACCTATATCCTATATCTACACTGACACTACACACATTCCAAAATGATTACAGTTAAGGCTTATACAGCATTATACGTAAATTAGGAATATTATGCAGGGTGTTTCCTAACTAAGGTACGAAATTTAAGGGAGTATTTTTTTCTTAGCTTCTATAAACATATATTTGGACTTGCAAAAAGCTTTTCTCTTGCCGTACCATAAATCTCATTATTTTGATATGTCTAATGCTCTCTCTCGCTACTCTATGCTTTGGGCACTTTGTATTGATAATAAATACTTATAGTAAGTAACTCCGGTTACTGACTTTTTAAACCAATAAAATAAATATTTTATTGTGGTAACTGGGGTTACTGATTTTTTTTACGGTTTCCTAAGACTGTCTGTCGGCGGAAAACGCGATTTATGTTCGTCCAAATCAAATATTCACTTTTAAATGAAACCACATTCAAGTGAATATTTGATTTGTTCGAATGTCGGTCGCGGTCGGTTTTGCTGACCAACTGTCTAGAAAACTCAGGCCTTAGCTATCGAGGATTTCAAGTTTTTTTACACGTCTGTAGTATCCAAAAGGAATCCTTGCTCATGTACCAAAACACTCTTTTAAATACAGAAATCCATATATAGGTACTTACTATAATTTTATTTTACCAAACATGCCGACCATGGACGATGAATGCCTTGAATCCCTTCCACCAAGCTACTATGTACTCTCCTACAATTCACCGCTGCAACGAGAGCGAGCAGAACGATTTTCGGGACCGCCTGCCTACTGCTTCTACCTTTCGTCGGACGGTAATACGAACAAAGCACATCCGACCTCGAATATTTCTTTGTTTTTAATTCCCTATGGTCGGCGAATTGGTTTCCGCACCTATATAATTCAAATGTTCGTAACATTCTTTAGTCCACTGATCATTAGTAACAGTAATTGATTTCAAAATTTCTGGTTAATTCTTTAGCGATTTATGTTCGCCCAAATCAAATATTCACTTCCGGACCGTTTCTGCCGACTGACTGCCAAGAAAACCCAGGCTTTAGCCATCGAGGCTTTCAAGTATTTTTACGCGTGTGTAATATCCACTGATCTCGATGAATTGCTAATATTATAACCTGCGCGAAACAAAAGTTACATTTCATGGGCAAAAAACCGGTTTTGTACGCAAGGCAGTTGAGGATAAACGCACCCGGACCCAAACAAACTATTAGCATTATAGGAAAGAATGTGCTGACCGCGTCCTGCTTTTTCTGTTCGAAGTACGGTAGCTAATGAGCGTTACGGTCAGACCGCGGACGAAGGTACGGGAGTGCCGGTGTTTATATTTCGCCACGGCTTTTAGTGCGCATGTTCGTCCACCCACTGAGCGCGGTCGTAAAAATCTGAAAACTGCTTCTTGCCACTGCTGATCTAAATGTAGGTTATCTATGGTAGTATCCCAAAAGGATCCTTGCTCATATACCAAAACATTCTACTAAATAAAGAAATGCATATATTCTTACTATAATTTTATTTCATATATATATATATACATATTTTATACACTTTTCATATATAATTCAAATGTTCGTAACATTCTTTAGTCCAGTGATCATTAGGTACAGTAATTTCTCTTAAAATGTCTGCGAATTTACCAATATCACAGTCAAATTCACAACCAGGAACTGTCAGAGGACTAAAATGAGTATCATTCTTAAAATAGGTATTTAAATAGATATCATTGTTATTTCCATTTCGACTTTTCACCTCCCAAATAACAGTAGAGGCAAATGCAGGTACTGCCCCTGAATAAATACCAATGGCATTGGTACGTTCAGCGATTGTCGTGTCGTGGGCACTAAGCATTAAGAATTTTACTGCAGTTTCTTCTTTTACAGCCTTCAAGTGGTTTATTAAATAGTTGTTAAAAGGGCCAGCCCTTAACCTGGCAAGTTCTTGTGTGTAAGTAGTTAATTGGAATTTTTTGCTGCTATTTCTTTAATTTCAGGCCAGTAAAACCTGGTCCAATCGGGTAAAGATAAGTTAAATCCTTTATAAATAGTAATTACAGAAAATATTTCAGATATCGATTTAAAGTCCACCTCATTTTCGTCAAAACCAGTAACTTCGGATATGTTTTGGTAAAATTCCGCATGTTCTTGATTATACAATTGAATTTCTTCTGACTTTAGAAGTTCTTCAAAAAGCCTGGCATGTTTTGGACAGGAAGCGTGATCGGTCAAAATTATATCTTCATCTTCAGGAAGCGTGTGAATTGGAATAGCCTGCAAAAAGAAATAGAATGAATCACTAAATTGGATTCTTTCAGGCTTCATTTACTCAATAGGTTTTTTAAAATAATAGTAATAATAATAAATTGGTTACACCACTGCGACTTTAAGTGATCTGCGAATTCGTAAGGGTTGATTGATTTTGTGAACAATGTGCACATATCTGTACTCTGAGACCTGGACTGTAGCGGTCTCGCTTTGCATGTCGAAAGAGTAACATGAAGAATATTTTGTGATTATACAGGGTGTTTCTAAACAAATGCCAAAAAAATTTAGGCGGTTTTTCTTATTTAAAGTAAAAGGTAGTTTGCTTTATAAACATTGGGTCAAAAGTCCACCATTCGGGAGATATCGCGGTACAAAAATGGCGAATAAATTACGTTTTTAATTTTTATCTTAAAATCGAAAAGTACTACAATATTAAAATTATATGAAAATATTGTTATTATAAAAATACACTTTCTGAATCATTATGTACATTTTTAGAATTAATGTAAGTGGTTCTTGCACTTTAAATTTAAAGAGAGACTTAGGCAATAACTTTCTACAATATAAATTCGGAGAGACTGTATTATTTGGGTTTTTTTAAAGTCCCGTAGTTTTTTTCATTAAACCTACCAATTTTAAATAAAAACAAATATATATAAATCGTAACGTGTCGGGTCGGGAATATGTATTTTATAAAAAGGAATATAGGTAATTCCTAAAGTACCGCCATTTTGTAGTAAGTAAGGTTATTTAAAGATTTCGTAAATTCCAAAATACTCATCAGAAGCTGCAAAATGATGAGCTGCAAGACCCCTTTTTGTTTAATTTTTTTCCCAAGATGGCGCTCAGTCGCCATCTAGAAACTTTCATTTGTCAATTTCACTTTAAAATATAATATTTATGCATCCAGTTTTTATCCCAAAGTTCAAATTTTTTGTTTTTTTTTTTTTAGGGGGAGAGAAGCAATAAAAAAATACAACGTATTGTTTTTAAAGTAGTGACTTTCTTGCTATTATTTTCTTCTCATAGCATGGCCAGAGCGAGACAATTTTTAGATTATTAATAATTTTTCCTGGGTTTTCCACCCCTAAGCAACATTCTGGTATTAGAATATGATAATCACATATATTTAAATAAAATTTGATTATAAACTTAAATCACTAATAAACTTTTTTTTAATTTAGGGTAAAGCACAACTTTATGCTCAGTGGAAATATTTCCACTTATTTTTTCTTTATTTTTCGGAGTGGTAAGTAACTTACAGACCTACACTTTTTTAGAAATAAACATGGTGTTTTTTTATTGCGGCAAGAACTTTTAAGGGCATATTCCTAAGCCAAATTTATAAAGAAAAATGTATACAGGGTGTTTCTAAACAAATGCGAAAATTTTTGGAAAGTGATGATTTGTTCAAAGTAAGGGGTAGTTTGCCTTATAAACATAGGGACAAAAGTCAACCATTAAGGAGATATTGCTGTAAAAAAATGACGAAAAAATAAAGTTTTTCTTTTTACCTTAAAAACGAAAAGCGCCAGAATAAGAAAATTTTACAACAATATTTCTGTTATAAAAATACGCATTTTAAATATTTTTTAATATTTTTAGAATTAATAAAAGTGGTGGAAATAGACCACCCCTATAGTTCTTTCTAACAAAATTTACGGATACACTTAAGCAATGACCTCAAAAAATACAAATTTGGATTGACTGGTTTATTTAGCATCATTTTTGACTCCTGTAATTTTTCGTTAAACCTACCAATTTTAAATAGAAAAATAAAATGTAAATTATAATGTGCCGGAACGGGGAAATTTATTTTACAAAAATCTATTTACCTGCTCTCTCCTATTAAGACAATTGTAATATGCCTTTATAAGACATTACTTGGTAGTTTAAATACGATAGTCATTTTGTTTTAAAACAAAAATAACGACATATTTTTGTTAAATTTTTTCGCTATATCTCCTTAATGGTTGACTTTTAACAGTACACTGTATAAACATAGGTCCGGAAATGCTTTATTTCAAAGATACAGGTGTTTGAATTTAAACAGAAGGGTTTTAAATAATATTTTAAATATGTCCCTTTTGATTTTAATAAAATTTGGCTGTTGTATATGGTGAAATAGGAAAGTAATTTAACTCTAAACTAATTTTAATTAGTAAGACCAGTGGCGGCGTCGGACGCATCTTAGCTATATTATGATCGCCACTCACTTTTTTCAACTTTTATATTGTTTTTTGGATGAACCACCTAAAAATGGAAATTTTTTGTTTCTTTTATTTTTACGTAGCTTACTTAGTTTTCCAGAAAAGAGTCCGCTAAACTGCATAATCATGGCCTATACAAGAAACAATTAGGGCATTTTTTCTTTAAAATTAAGCGTTATAACTTCCTATTAGCAATTATTTAACAACAAATAACAACCCTAAATAAATAACGTTTATATCTAGTCTAACAAATTGTACTAAAAAAGTGTTGTAGAAATTTTCAAGTTTTTCCGAAAGTTTAACAACCTGTATCTTGAGAATAAAAAATTGATGAGCCATGCTTATATAGACTTTTCTTTATAAAAATGGCTCAGAAATACGCCCTAAAATTTTCTTACCGCAATTGGGAAACACCCTGTATAAACTAGACCCCTAAATAAAGTATCCTGTAATATTATTGATTTCTTTTTAACCCTTTTCGATAGCAGAAATTAATGCACAAACAGTTTTATAGCACTCTTACCTGCCAAGGAATATTTTCGTTCCAAACTTGATCGTCTGCAGGAGGATATAATCCTGCTAAGTTCGATGCAGCCGACATCAGAGTCCTGGTCTACGTCTGTGGATCGCACATAGATGTCGCTACTGTTATATCTAGCAGGTAGGAAGCCATCGTAGCGTTTTCTAAACCATTGGCCTAAGCGATAGTGTCGTTGTTTTCCCATCTAAAAATATATACAGGGTGATCAAACTTAAGTTGGCACTATTGCTAACTTATTTATTATTGGGGGTATGAAGTCGGCTAAATTATTCAAGTTGTAGTATTTTTTAGCTGACATCAGAAAAAAATTGAATAGGTATCGGGTTTTCGATTTATTGCAAAAATATACTTTTAAAATGAAACACCACTGTATATTATATTACTATTCAAAAGATCTATCAAAGAGCTTTAAGAAAAGTCCACATGTAATGATGATGATCAAATTTTTAATAGTTTCGAAAATATGACCACTCTCAGGAATTTGATGATAAACTTGCATTTTTTAAATAAAAACACCCTTTATATTGCATCATTAATAAATAGATATTTTAAAGAGCTTTAAGAAAAGAAATATACCACCTTAAGTGCCAGAGCTAGTGAACCCTTCGAGTACCTTTGGACCTATAAGGCTAGAAACTTAGTATAGTAATGAGTCATAGCATGCTTCATCACCTGGGAAGCATCAGCTTTGCACATCATCACCCTGTATATTTTGAAAGTTTAAGAATAATAATTAAAAATAAAAACTTGGAGCTGCAAGCTTATAATTTTTCTTGGATTTAGTTCATTCATAGAAAGGTTAAAAAAATGGACAGGTGTTTTCGATGGGCACAAGTACCTGCCAGGCGAACTGAAAAGACTTGCTGATTTGGATGGCCATGTCTCCAAAACTAATTAAGTTAGATGTACCTAATATGGTGTTTTTTTAAAGCTCTTTTAAAGATATTTTTAATGGTGAGGCTAGTGCTTATATACAGGGTGAAAAAATATATATATTTTTTTAAATTAATAGGGCACCCTGTATATTATATTACCATTATAAAAGATCTTTTAAAAGCACCTTTAAGAAAATACCATATTAGGTAAATCTAACTTTATTAGTTTTAGAAATATCGCCATCCAAATCAGACACACCTTTCAGTTCGCCTGGCAGGTACTTGTGCTCATCGAAAACGCCTGTAAGTTTTTTTTTAAACCTTACTATGAATAAACTAAATCCTAAAATTTCAAGCTTACAGCTTCCAGTTTTTTATTTTTTATTATTATTTTTTTAACTTTTAAAAATATACAGGGTGATGATGTGCAGGGCTAAAGCTTGCTAGGTGATGATTGTTGTACTTAGCATGTTATGACTTATCACTGTACAAATGTCTAGCCTTACAGTCCCAACGTTACTTGAAGGGTTCACTAGCTCTCCTACTATTTGATATGTCTATCTCTTATAGATTTAAAAAATGGCCATCCAAATCTAAAAATTATGTTATATTTCCATTATATCTACAGTAAAGGTGGAACGAAAAACATTTTTTTTTCAAATCGTTATTGGACAGTCTTCAAAATGAGCCTGTGAATGTACGAAAACTCGTGTTAAAATCTGAACTCTTTAACTTTTTCATTTGCTCTGAAATTTGCTAAATATCTTAATTTAATTTATTTGTTTCAATTAAATTAAAAAATCTAAGAACATATATTTTACATAATGTTTACAGTGCTATATTTAATCGAAAAGTGGCCATAGGCGGACAGTTTTTTAAATTGTTAAACAAACCTTTAAATATACAAATTAAAAAATATTTTTAAAATAACATTATTTTACCATCATTATAAACATATTAGGCTGTAAGCATTATCACAGAAAAAATTATATAGTTATTTTGTATGTGGCATTATGTAAAATATGTACTCTTAGATTTTTAATTCACTCTAAAAAAGTCAGTTAAATTAAGATTTTTAGCAAATTTCAGAGCCAATAAGGAACCTGAAGATAAAAAGTTAGTTCAGATTTTTAACACGAGTTTTCGTACATCCAGAGGCACATTTTGAAGACTGTCCGAAAACTGATTAAAAAAAAGTGTTTTCGTTCCACCCTAATCTACAGCTCTAAGGTATAATCCCTAAGTTTGGTGTGTGTGTGTGAAGTTAAAATAAACATTATGTCTATTATTTTAGACTTGGATGGCCTTTTTTCAAAACGATAAGAGAATAGGCATATCAAATGTGGTATTTTCTTTAAACTGTTTAAAATATCTATTAAATGGTGATGTAATATATAGGGTATTTTATTTAAAAACTCCAGTTTACTGTGAAATTCCTGATGATAGACATATTTCCGAACTTGACTTTGATAACTATATATATATTTTTAAGTAACAAATTATTATAAACCATTTTAAAACTATTAAATAAAAACTATGTCTTTGTAGCTAAATCCTACGTTATTAAGCGCTCCATAGCCATCTGGCCATAAGGAAGAGTCACCATAATATGCATCATTGGGCCATGAAGTTAAAGGTGATCGATCTCCATGTCGAAATAGCTAAAAACAAATACTATTTTTATTATATTATTTTTATTTAGTCCAATTTCTTTAAGACTGCCTATATTCGATACCGATAAGTTAAGTAAAACCTTATTTTTTTCCAAAACATTATCAGTTTTAAAATAGTACGAATATATATTTATTCTCTTTTCGTTTAATTTTCTCCGATATGCTTAAAATATCTACCTTAAATATACAGAGTGTCCGGAAAGTCAACAATAATATTGAAAGGGTTGGTGAAACATCTTACAGGCATCCAAATAAAAACATAAAATTAAAAATCTGATGATTACTGAGATATTGGAACTTTAATAAAAAAATACAATTTTGAATCACCCTGTATATTATATTATGGATAAGACAAAAGTTTGAATAATGAATATATTTTTTAGAAATATTAAAACTAAAAAGATTTCAATAAAGTTAGGTCCATGCGTGGTCCGTGGACACTTTGTAGATTTTTTGTGAGATCGTTTAGTTTAATGTTGGTCTTTAATCAATAGAATGGATATTTATTGTTGCAAAATTAAAATAAAAAATTAAAAATATATTTTTTTGGGTGTACCAATCGAAAATTTGATCCAAAAGAACGAATTTTTAAGTGTTAATATATCGATATCGAAGATTATTTTGTTTTTCTGGATGCTTATGCGTTGTCTAATCAGCACTTTTAGTAGTATTACAGAACAACAATAGGTTTTTATTCTGTTCTTTAACCCTAATTGTTTTAAATAAAAATATTTTTTAAAAACTAGATCATCACTATTTTGAAAACAATTTAATCAAATGTCTATCATACAATAATATGTTGTGATAAATACAAATTAATTTTTATTCATTATCATGATACAACTAATACAAGATAGGATCAACATATTCCAGATGAATTCGCTCTGCTCAATGACGAGGCGGTGTGAGTATTTCTCCGCAATATTTAAATTAATTTTTTTTATATATCTCGAAGATTTCAAATAAATAAGTTATGGCACCGCTATAGCTACTGTGATTTAAATGATTGAAAGTAAGCTTAAAAATTTAACAAAAACATCAATAAAATAAATGTGTAAGAGGTAGAAATCAAATATTAAGTACCAATTTAGCCTTAAATCAAAAATAAATAATAGTTTAAAAAAAACTAAAAAACACGCTTTTATATGCAACCGAACTAAAAATTAGAAAATAATTTTTCATTAAAAAAATATTGTCACTTCAAAGTAAAAAGCGTGGGTGCTTAATATATTAAATGTTATAATTATTATATTTGCCAATATATATGAGGGAAAAGTTATGAAAAAATAGTAAAATGCACCCCACGCTTTTTACCTGAAGTGACAATTTTTTTTTATTAAAAATTATTTTCTAATTTTTAGTTCGGTTGCATATAAAAGCTGTTTTTTTAGTTTTTTTTAAACTATTATTTATTTTTCATTTTTTAGTCTGATATGCATGTATGTATGTATGTATGTAAAAATGCTCCAGTTTATTCACTAAAAAATTCCTTCGCCATTTTGTCAAGAGTAGCTAAAGTTCCTGGAAAAGTTTGGGATGTTACTAAAAGATGGCAACACAGGTGTTGTTTTTATAATATAAAGGATTTTTTTATCCTGGCGATCTTAACCAGGATAACGGGATACTGTTTGCAGATTATTGCATTGTCATGGGTCCTTAATACGTGTGCAAAGTTTCAAAGAAATCGAATAGCTGGAAGTTGGTAAAAATTAGGCTCAAAGATTCCGTTACATAGATAGATAGATAGATAGATAGATAGATAGATAGATAGATAGATAGATAGATAGATAGATAGATAGATAGATAGATAGATAGATAGATAGATAGATAGATATAGATAGATAGATAGATAGATAGATAGATAGATAGATAGATAGATAGATAGATAGATAGATAGATAGATAGGATAGATAGATAGATATATACTTCGGCCCGACTCGTGGGAACATTATGAACAATGATTTTACTATTTACAATACTAGCACACTTCCAGTGGACACGGAGACCAACGAAATTATAGAGGCTACTGGATCAGAAATAATAAACCCCTTTGGTAGAAGGGACTCGTTGAGAAGAACACCGCCAAGAGCCAGGACTTCTTCACTACCAGATCTTGAAACTATGGTGGCACAAGACGCTAAATCAAAGATTAATCCGCCAAAGAGAAAGAGGATGGAGAATTCACCCGAAAAATTTGTAGAGGACTCAGGAAATCAAGGGAAAAATTTATTAAGTATACTGGAGCAAATGACTAATCAGATAAAAATACTTGGAAAAGTTGTCAAAGATACTTATAAACCCAAAAAAGTTTACAGAGATTAGTGCAAGGCTCTCACTAGCTGCTGGAAAACTATGGTCACAAGAGCTTAAGAGCTGGCTAGATGAGTCAATAAATAGAGAAGGGGAAACCGAAGCTGAAAAGCAGCTGCGAGAAGAAAATAATAAACTTCGTACCCAAATTCAAAACCTGAAGGATAAACAAATGCCCCAAATAGAAAGCCCAATGCCTAACATTGATGGCAAGTGCGATAAATGCAAAAAAGTACAAATGGTACTAATAAGAAGAAGGCAACTAAAAACAGATGACACATATGAGAGCTTTCAAGCAGTTACTGAGGATGACTGGCATAATGAAGTCTTTGAAAATCCTATGGTTCAGCATGAGCATATCTGGGATGCACCTAATGATTGTTACGTCATTCTGCCGTGCAATAAAAATATTGAATCGAAATATAAAACTGTAGGAAAAGCGATTAAAAAATTTGGGGGCGAGGATGGGCTCAAAAACAGAAGCGAAACGAAGGGGAAATAGCGATGATGTCATACTCCTTAGGCTTCCCGAACGAAGAGGGCAAACTTAATCAGAGTACCAAATGGATATATTACCCAATAATTAGCGACAGGGCGTCAGAGTGTGATAAAGGAGACAAACTTATCTTTAACTCGTTGGTGCAAATTAAAGCACATATAAACAAAGTAAATAGAGGTAATAAAATCGCTATACCCGAGATTGAAGGCGTAACTGGCCTGGTAATCACACGCATGTTGAAATTCCTGTTCTCTGGTACACAGGTTAAACTGTCGATCTATAAACCCGACCAAGAAAAGAGCAAAGAAAACTCCGGAATGGGGTTAAGAAGCCGTATAAAGAGCAATAGAGACACAACATCAAATCCAAATAGCACAAATAGAATAAAAAAGGGCAAACCGAACCAAGATGCTATACTGGTAAATATTAAAGGCAAAACCTATGCCGACTTGCTAAAGACCGTCAAACAAGCCGTCAATCCAAGTGAGATAGGGGTTGATATTAAAGATATAAAGAGAACCAGAAAAGACGAGTTGATCCTTACCGTTCAAAATGGAGCAGACAGGGCAGAATTGCTAAGAAAGGAACTAAATGATAAAGTACCTGGGGCAACTACATCTCTCTGGTGAGCAAAAAGTCCTTCACATCAAAGGCATGGACGAAAGTGTAACAGAAGAAGAAGCTAAAGAAGCCATTTTAAACGGAATTGGTAAAACTGTTAAAAATTTTGAGCTAAGAGCGTTTCTGACCAGCCTATGGCAATAAACAGAACGCCACCCTAATAATGAATGAAACCGATGCAAACAAACTAATCGATATGAAAGCAATTAGGATAGGTTGGACAAGTTGCCGGATATTGGAGAGGAAAAAGGAAACACATTGCTACAGATGTTGGGAGTACGGCCACACCAAAGCACAATGTAATGGCATCGACAGAGAAAATTTGTGTCTAAAGTGTGGAAAAGAGGGGCATAAGGCAACAGCATGTCCAAATAAACCATTCTGCGTGCACTGTAAACAAGAGGGACATCAGTCCAATAACCGTAAATGTTTGACCAATAAAAACCGATAAACAAAATGGACCAAACCAATAAGATTAAAATCCTACAAATAAATAGCAATAGGAGTCGTCCAGCCCATGACATCGCACTAGAGACTGCTACCAGAATGGGAGCAAGCATACTTATCGTCAGTGAACCAAATCGAAATGCAATCAGGAATAGAAAAGACTGGGTGCGCGATAAAGTGCTAGACACTGCAATTAAGATCATAGATCCAGGCATCGCAATTCAAAGCCAAGGAAATGGACAGGGATATACGTATGTAAAAACCGGTACCTTTACAATTTATAGCTGCTATTCCTCAGGAAACGACGATTTGGCTAACTTGGAGGCCACCTTGGACGAAATAGGCGAGAAAATTACAACTGGAAGGGAAAAAGTCATTATAGCAGGTGACTTCAATGCGAAATCACCGCAGTGGGGCGGGCATATCAGTGATATAAGGGGAGAAACCATGACCAACTGGATTGCTACGCACGACCTAGTAGTATTAAACCGAGGTGAAAAGCCAACGTTTGAAAGGGAGGATACGGTTCTATCCTGGACCTAACCCTTTGCACGCCAAATATAAGAACCAACATCGAACACTGGGAGGTGTTAGACGATGAGTCTCTAAGCGACCACAATTACATATCTTTTGAGGTCACCATAATGAACCGCGCTCAATCTAGCATAAGCGAAAGGGAAAAAAAGGGGGATGGAACGTCAAAAAGCTAGATCAGAACAAGCTCGTACGTGCCCTAGATCAAGTACCCGATACTATTTTCGTACCGCCCTTATCCAAGTTTTCTCAACAACTCGGACAGCTTTGTGATCAAACAATGCCAAGGAAAAAGCCTTTCAATGCACTAAGACCAGTATACTGGTGGAATAATGACATATCGGAACTTCGGAAGGTTTGTGTACAAAGTAGGAGACTTTACACCAGAATCGCGAAAAGAAACCAGCCAGAACTAACTCAGGCATATTGGGCTGCTTACCAAAATAGCAGGAAAGACCTGAGAAACGAAATAAAGAAGTCCAAACGGAACCATTGGAAAAGAACCTGTGACGATGTGGATAATGATATTTGGGGTGACGGGTACAAAATTGTGATGAAGGGTCTTCTTGGGTACCCACCAAGAATCAATTTAACTATGCCTGTCATGAAGGATGTTGTGGAACAACTGTTTCCAACCCACGAACCTGTCACTTTTGTATGTGATAATAACTCAGTGTTTCTAAACTTCTCTCTAGATGAACTTAAAGTTGCCAATAGTAAGCTAAAATCAAACAAAGCTCCGGGACCTGGATACATACCTGCTGAGATAATTAAAGCTGTTATAGAGAAAAAGCCAAACTATGTATTATCTGTCTATAATGAGTTAGCTAGTAGAGCGGTTTTCCCGGCAGAATGGAAACAAGCAAAATTACTGCTTCTAAGGAAAGGGGACAAACCATTAGACAATGCCTCATCATACAGACCGATTTATTTGCTGGACGTAGAAGGCAAGTTATATGAACACCTAATACTTGGGAGACTACATAGCGAACTGACTCGCACCGGCGATCTTTCTGATGGGCAGTATGGCTTTAGAAAAGGCAGGCAAACCGTGGATGCAATAAACAGAGTAATTTCCATAGCCAAAAGAGCAGAAGAATTTACACATGGGCACCGTAGGCTATGTGCTATGATTACTATAGACGTTAAATATGCTTTTAACAGTGCATCGTGGCAGACAATTCTAGATAAGTTGAGAAGCAAAAGGATAGACGAAGGCTTGATTAGTATTATAGCATCGTATCTTTCGACTAGAAAAATACTTCTTGATACCGATGGTGACCGAATGGATGTCAATGTAAACAGTGGTGTTCCTCAAGGATCCGTTCTAGGACCAACCCTTTGGAATATTCTGTATGACGACCTATTTAAAATCGCAATGCCAGATGAAACAGAATTGATTGGTTTCGCAGACGACGTGGCCATGGTGGTGGTTGCAAAAAATGAGGACATTCTTATGAATAGGGCGAACCTGGGACTCCTACAAGTAATACGTTGGATGGATGAGAACAAGCTTAAAATAGCCCCGGAAAAAACGGAAGCTGTTCTACTGACGAAAAAAGAAAAATTGGAGAAATATCTTTCAATGTACAAGGAGTAACCATCAATTTAAGTAAGGCAGTGAAGTACCTGGGAATATGGATGGACACTAAGCTGACATTCGCTGAACATGTCAACAAAGTTATCACGAAAGCTGAAAGGACAGTTACAGCACTGTCAAGCCTAATGCCAAATTTAAAAGGTCCTAGATCTGCAAAGCGCAGGCTGTATTCTTGTGTGGTTCACTCACAATTACTATATGGAGCTCCAGCCTGGCACGAAGTTACACGAAATAAGTCACTTATGAGTAAACTTAATAGCCTTCAAAGAAAAATGGCAATTAGAGTGGCTTCTGCCTATAGGAACGATATCTGCGATGGCAGTTGGGGTGATAACCGGAATTCCTCCGATGGAACTCCAGATTGCTGATAGGCATGCAAAGTATACTGGATTAGATAATAATACAATCATGGCAAATTCAATACGCAGATGGCAGGAAATATGGGACACTAGTACAAAGGGACGATGGACATACCTTCTAATTCCTAACATTGAAATATGGATAAGTCGAGGACATGGGGAAATAGATTATTTTATCACTCAGGCACTGTCAGGCCACGGATGTTTCAATAAGTATCTCTTTAAATTTAGAAAATCACAAACAAACATAGTATATACTGTAAATACGAAGATGATGCACAGCATACGCTATTTGAGTGCGCAAGATGGGACGGTTATAGAACCTACTTCTTAAATCAAACAGGACGAATGTTTAACCGTATTAACATGATGGAGAAACTGTTGGAAAGTGAAGAAGCGTGGAACCATACATATAAGACAATTAGAGACATAATCGAAGAAAAAGAAAGGGAACAAAGACTGCGCATCCGGCAAGTGTAGCAATGTAACTGTCACATAAGACCGAATGAAAGACCGGCATATGCATTGAAGTAATGCGAGAGCAGTTTCCAATGTTGTATGCCTTGCCTCCAGAGGGGAAAAAAAAAAAAAGATAGATAGATAGATAGATAGATAGATAGATAGATAGATAGATAGATAGATAGATAGATAGATAGATAGATAGATAGATAGATAGATAGTTACAACCCAAGTTATTAAAAGCGTGTTAAAAATTGTTTGCAAAATGAAGGGGGAATACAGTAAAAATAAGGTAAACTTGTTTTTTAAGTTTAATTCTGGAAATTTCGATAACAAAATGTGTCCGACTAAAAATCCTTTAGATTCGTGATCAGGGCACCAAAAAAACCCGTATAACAAATTTCATTAAAATCGGCGATGCGTCCAGTTGGTGAATATTTGTCCTATAAACTAAACCTTAACCAAAGGACAATGTGCAAAATATTGGAAAGTTATCTTTATTTTTAACTTTTTACACAACGTTTCGGGCAGTCCTATCTCTGTCAGTTTTAAAGTGTGTGAGTAGTTAAAATAAAGACAATGGAAGTCCAAAATTATTTTATTATTACTAAGGCTAGTTACATGGAATATTTGGATTTTTTTTAGATATAGATGGTTATATTTTTAAAATTATAAGGAGTAGACTTATCAATTTTTGACTAATTTTTTAAAGCTTTTTTAAATCTTTTTTAATGGTGATGCCAAAAGCTAGTTTTCAACAGACGCTTGAGGTTAGTCATAACTTCGAAACTATTAAAAATTGAAAACATCAAGTTTAGTATTTTTTAAAGCTTTTTAAGAGACCTCTCCAATGGTCATATATAAAAGATAATAGGTGTTTTATGTTTAAAATTCTAACTAAAGCTAAACTTTTAACAAAAAGTTATTGAAAAAATATAGGTACGCCATTAAATTCTACGTAAAAATCCCTAAAATTTTCAATTTATATTTAATATATAATTTTTTATATTATTATAAAAAGAATCTACATTTTGTAAATTAAACTTACCACAATAACTGCTTTTAATTCCCCATCTTCATTTCCTGATACCACACCATATAAGCTTACAACAGCAAACACTATTAAAGGCTTTAAACCGATCATGTTTTACACCCCCACAGTCAGATCAAGGTGCAACAATTTTGCGATTTTATTCGGTTACAAATTGGTATTAAAGTGTCAACTGGTTTTTATAATATGTAAGTATATACCGGGTGCCCACGGAAATACTAGCAGGCCTGTCACTTTCTTGAGAAATGTTACACGATTTTAAAATTTTGTTTGGATATATAATTGGATAGGATGCAGATTTCTGATTTCATAGATTTTATGTGCCACATCCGGTTTTACCGAAAGTAATCTCAACTTTGCTGAGCACCCATTAGATTTTTCTAAAATTAATGCTACACGTAATTTCAAGAAAATACATGTACCACATGTTATACCTATCTTAATTAATTTTTGAGGAAATGGCGTTCGAAAATGTCTTGTAAACCGCAATTTTCATGGATTTGTTAAAAAAAAAAACAAATGATAATAGAAAAGGGGAGATGTAACTTTTTACACATATTTGATAAACCTTATATCGTATCATCGTAAAAACACAATTTCAAGTAGGAATTTTTGTACCAGTTCTTTTCCACCACTATTTTTGGAAGATGAAATTATTTCTACCGCCAAGGGAAAGGCAGGCGCGCTTGTGGCGGCTTCGGTTGTATCGGCGAGCGTCGATCTCCGGAGTTAAGCAGTGGAATGCGCGCCTATAATTTGGATGGGTGTCCGGCGACAGCGGTGTTTTGGGCAACGGCACACGGTGTTTCTGCTCGGGGATGCGGACCGAGCAACAACCATCCAAGTTATGGAATGAATGGTGTGTGAATGAGAAGGAGTAGGGGTCAAGGTACAATAAGCCTTCAGGCTGCAGTGCACCACCTAGGGGGCGGTCGTCGGACCTGGGTGGGATGACCCCGAAAGGGTGAAAAAAAAAAAAAAAAAAAAAAGGGAAAGGCAGAACTATTTGCTAAACAATTTGCTGCCAATTCAACCCTAGACCCTAGGCGCGCTCGTGGCTACTCCGGTTGTATCGGCAAGCGTCGATCTCCGGAGTTAAGCAGTGAAGTGCGCGCCCATAACTTGGATGGGTGACCGGCGGCACACGGTGTTCTGCTGCTCGGGGATGCGGACCATCCGTACAATAAGCCTTCAGGCTGCAGTGCACCAGCTAGGGGGCGGTCGTCGGCCTGGGTGGGATGACCCCGAAAGGGTGAAAAAAAACCCTAGACCCTATTGTAAATCATCCAATTTCAGGTATTAACCCAGTTCCTCATAAAATGCCCGATATTATTTTTAAGGTAAAACACATTAGGCGTATTTTTTCTTTTCTTAACACCAAGAAATCGTCTGGGCTGGACGGCATACCAGCAGTCGTTTTAAAAAAATGTGCTCCAGAACTTGCACCAATCTTAACTCGGCTCTTTCGAATTTCTTACGACACAGGTATCTTTCCGGAGAGCTGAAAAGCTGCACGTGTTCAACCTATTCCCAAGAAAGGATCTAAATCTCTTCCATCTAACTATAAACCAATTTCAATTATCTCAGTTCTTTGAAAAGTAATGGAAAAATTCATTAATTCACAAATTCTTAAGTATTTAGAAACTACACAAAATTTTGCACGACAGACAGTATGGATTTCGCCACAAAAGATCTACAGCAGATCTTCTTTCCTTCGTATCACACTGCTGGAATAAGTCTCTTGAGTTTCTAAGTGAGTCCTAGATCGTTGCTCTTAATATATCCAAAGCTTTTGACCAGGTCTGGCATTCCGCACTTCTTAATAATCTTCCCTCCTATGGTCTTTCAACTAAACTCTGTACTTGGCTGTCTAGTTATCTATCTGATCGTCGTATATCAGTTATTGTGGACAGCCATTCTTCAAGCTTTCACCAAGTAAATGCTGGAGTGCCTCAGGGCTCAGTTCTGGCACCAACATTGTTTCATCTTCACATCAACGACCTTCTCTCGTCCACAATTAATTTCCATTCATAGTTTCGCCGACGATAGTACCCTTTACTCCAGTTTTAAGGTTCCTAAACCCTTCCCTAACCTGATTTGGAAAACAAAGGCAGAGCGATGCAGATATCTCTTTCGCAGGATCTTAATTTAATATTGGATCGGGGCTGCAAAAATCTCGTCCATTTTAATGCATCCAAAACACAATCATGTTCCTTGTCGCGAAAAGATTCTTCAAATACTCATCCTCTTCTTATGAGAAGCCAAGTTTTACAGAGCAAAGACACCTTCAATCTTGTGGGCGTCACATTTGAAAGTAACCTTAACTGGCATAAACATATTGTATCTATAGCCACGGCAGCTTCAAAAAAGCTTCGATTTCTTTTTCGAGCCAAAAAGTATTTTTTCCTTTCTAATTTATACACTTTATATGTGTCCCAAAACCGACCTCACTTGAAATATTGTTCTTATATCTGGGGCATGGCGTCCCCCTCAACCCTAAGCATTCTTGACTCCATCCAAAGAAGAGCTATTCGTCTCATTAATGATCCTTCGCTTACACAAAGGCGTCTCTTTCTTGCCCATCGTCGGGCTGTGGGGGATTTATAGCTTTTTATACGTACTTCCATGGCTTCTGCTCTAAAGAATTGTCCAGTATAGTTCCTCCACTCACGGTTTTCACCAGAGAAACTCGTGGTGCCGCACGTATGCATCCCTATACGGTTCAATTGGACAGGCCCCGAACTTCCCACTTTGTTCGTTCTTTTATCCCTAGAGTTTTTAGAATGTGGAACCTGCTGCCCGCGGAGGTCTTTCCTTCCCCCCAAATTTTCAAGTATTTAAGTCCCGTGTCAACAAACTCCCCCTTACCTCGCTTAAGACACCCACGGTACGTTAGTATTTAGGCTTTTAGCCTTCGTGGTTTGTCCAAAGATAAAAAAAAACAATTTCAAAAGTACGATCCTAATTATAATTTAAATTATACCCTTATTTCCTAATCTATTTTGTTAATTATATCCTATATTTAAACCCACTAGTTTTTAAGGTATTAATAGTAAAACGCTAAAATGTCTTCATAATAATAACGGAAAAAAACTTTTAACATTGAACTATTAATAACTTAAAAACTACTTAGTGGTATCCATGTGGAATATGAAAGTTCTTACTCAATGTTAATTTCTGTGGCACTTACGGTAAAACAGGAAATCGTATTTTTACGGTAATAGTATATAAGGTTTATTAAAATCGTATTTATACGGTAATTGGATATAAGGTTTATTAAATATGTGTGAAAATTCCACACCACTGTTATTTGACCAATCAAATGTGTAGTTTTAGTTGCATTACCATGACAACACAAGTATTTATCGGAAATTTTTTTCTCCTGCCTGGGGTACCCTGGAGCGAATTATAGTGGACATTTTTTGACATAATCATTGAATTTGTTTTAACGTCATGTCTGTTATTCACATACATAACTAAAGAAAATGTTATTTTGTACCAGTTTTAGTATTTTAGACATAACATAATATAAAATAATGTAATGTAAGACCCTAAATGACAATTTTATACAACTACAGTTAGTAAAATAATATCATAAGACTGAAGTACTAGACATAAGTGAAGAGCAAACGAAAGCAAGGTATGGGTCTAAAAAAAATATTTTTACCAACCGTAGTAATATAAGGTATACATAATATAAAAGAATAAAAATGATAAGCTCTAAAATTACATATATTTACAACTACAATAATTGGTAAAATGGAAAATATTTATTTTATAGTAAAATTTTAAAGCTCGTGTCAAAGTTACAAATATTAATTTAAAAGAATATAATTTAACACAAACCTGGTGTGAAATTTTTTTACCGAATACCACACGTGCTTAAATTATTCCGGGAAATTTTTTGTCGGCCACGAATATTTTAAGTAAATAATTTTCAAAATATTCGTGGCCTTGAAAAATTTCCGAAAATAAATTTAGCATTAGTGGTATTACAAGTGAAAAATGGCATTAGTCTTTTCTATCGTCATTTGTTTTTTAACAAATCGATTAACATGACATTTTCGAACGCCATTTTCTCAAAAAATAATTAATAGAGGTTTAACATGTGGTTTAATTGCCTGTATTGATTTTTAGTATATAGGGTGTTCCATTTAAAATACTAAAAGAGGACTTACCGGATGTGTCACATAAAATCTGAAACATCAGAAATTCGCATCCTATCCAACCATACATTCAACCAAAATTTCTAAATCGCTTAACACTTCTTAAGGATATAACAGGCTTGCTAGTAATTCTGTGGGCACCCGGTTATAGTTATATGGTACTTGTGTTTCTTTGATAATATGCTTAAAAAGTAACGTAAAAGATAGTTTATTGAATAAAAGTTAAAATATACAATTTTGTTTTAAGTTTATTGTAATAGAACAAAATAGGTTATTGGTATAACTACATAAATTTCTTAATACAATTTAAAGAAATTGCAAAAAAAACTCTAGTTTTAAGTACCTTGACACTAACGTACGGTGACAGAAGGGATGGAAATACTCTGCAGGGTTTTCAGGTATCATTTTAGGTGGCTGAGATTGTCAGATATGTTCAATTCTACAGAGTGTTTCATTTTAGGTTTGACGGGTCGGTACCGTGAAAACCGTAAGACATATCTTAAATCTAGTATGGGATTTTCTTACTTATCTAGCAGTACCAGTTTCTTCTTTAGGTTGGGCTATACCCGGTAGAACAATTTTGAGAGTGGACAGCAAAATGTGCAAGTGCAATAATTTAAATAAACATATATACAGAGTGTTTTAATAAAAATGCAAAAAATTGTTTAGGTAATTTCTTATTCAATATAAAGAGAAGTTTTCTGTATAAACACGAGGTCAAAAGTCAACCCCCGCAGTATAAAGATGGGATTTTTTTTTAAATTTTAAAACGGGAAACTATAGCACAAATAAATAACATTCTATAAAAGTACTTTTATAAAAGGCACTGGCTTTAGGACTGCCGGCTGTTTCTGCTCAATTATAAAAGAAAACAGCCGTCCGGCGGTTTCGCATGCATACTTTAATTGGTCATACTTTAGTTTAGGTGTATGAAACCATCCGTTTTTTTTCTTGCCGCTAAAATACTTTTCTTTTCCAAAAAGGTGTATGTAAGATGTTTTTTAAACTTATGAAGAGCTTTTACCAAAATCTTTGTAGGTGTCAAACGTGTCTCCCTGTTTAATTTTAGTTTTTTTGATCTATAAAAAGGATAATAATAAACAATAAAACAAATAATTATTAAGTTTAAAGTAACTTTAACAATCATTCGGCGGTTTTTAATAATTCTATAATCAAAACCGCCGAACGGCGGCATTTACCGATAAAATAAGTAAAAACGCCGGTAATAAAAAATTAATATAGGTGTTCGACAGTTTTCATATACGTTACTAGCTAAAACCTAAAATAATAATTGTTGTATTTATAAGAAGATGAAGTGTCGTAGTGTTTTACAACGTTGGATTCACTCTAAAAATGCTGCATTTAGGAATATTATAAAAGTGATATGTTCCTATTTTGGTTTTTGAGCTAGGGTAAAAAAACACTAAAAAAAAAAGTTTAGAGCCCTCTAGGAAAAAAGTTTCAAAAGATAAAATCGATTTCGTATTTTTCTGAAAGTAAGGAAAGCATAAGGAATGATTTTAAAATGATTATGGCACTTTAGATAAAAAATAAAAATTTAATTTAAAAATAAAATTTAACGAAAATTTATTTTAAAAATATTGTATACCAACTATAAATGATCTGGAGAATACGAAAAACAAAAAATATACGGGGTGTCCCATTTAAAAATCAAAAGTTCCAGTCATTTCCGGTGAAACCGAAAGTCGTAAAAGCCTATCATATACATCTAAAAAATAATTAATAGTTTAAAAAACTAAAAAACACGCTTTTATATGCAACCGAACTAAAAATTAGAAAATAATTTTTCATTAAAAAAAATATTGTCATTTCATAGTAAAAAGCGTGGGGTGCATTTTACTATTTTTTCATAACTTTTCCATCATAGATATTTGCAAATATAATAATTATAACATTTAATATATTTATCACCCCACGCTTTTTACTATGAAATGACAATATTTTTTTAATGAAAAATTATTTTCTAAATTTTAGTTCGGTTGCATATAAAAGCGTGTTTTTTAGTTTTTTTAAACTATTAATTATTTTTCATTTTTTAGTTTCTGCTACTCTTGACAAAATGGCGAAAAATTTTTTTAATGAACAAGAGTGGCAAATTTTAAAATTTTTCCAACAGATTGCAACTCACTAAAAATTTCTTCTTCATTAAGTAGCAAAGTTTGAAATTTTGCCAACAGATGGCAATCCAGGCAATGTTTGGACCGTTGCCAATATATTGCAACCCACTAAAAAATTTCTTCTTCATTTAATAGCAAAGTTTGAAATGTTGCCAACAGATGGCAACCTAGGTGTTGTTTTTATATTTTTATAATATAATGGAATTTTTTTCCTGGCGATCCAAAAAAAGATAACGGGATACTGTTTGCAGATTATTGCATTGTCATGTTTCCTTAATACGTGTGCAAAGTTTCAAAGAAATCGAATAGCTGGAAGTTGGTTAAAATTAGGCTCAAAGATTCCGTTACATAGCCAGATAGTTACAACCCAAGTTAATAAAAAAGCGTGTTAACGGCATTTATTAACTGTTATTGTTCATAAAATTGAACACCAATGGTGCAACTAACCCTATATTTTTATTGTTCATAAAAATTGAACACCAATGGTGCAACTAACCAAATTGTGTAAAAACTAAAAAATTTCTTCTTCATTTAATAGCAAAGTTTGAAATGTTGCCAACAGATGGCATCCTAGGTGTTGTTTTTATAATATAATGGAATTTTTTTCCTGGCGATTCAAAAAAGATAACGGGATACTGTTTTTAAATTATTGCATCTTCATCGGTCCTTGACACGTGTGCAAAGTTTCAAAGAAATCAAATAGCTGGAAGTTGGTTAAAATTAGGCTCAAAGATTCCGTTACATAGATAGATAGATAGTTACAACCCAAGTTAATAAAAGCGTGTTAAAAATGACGTTTTGTTAGTCTAACAACCCCACCAAGTTTTGATAGTATCGATAAAGAAATAAAATAATGGCAGCCGGAAAGTGATTCTTTAAAGCAAGCTATATATTACGATATTAGTTAGCTCAGTATAAAGCTACATCTCTATCCATTTATTTACGTTTAATTCGATAACAGGTTGCAACAGCTCTCTATAATTCTCTTTAACTAGGCTTTATTGTTTCCAAGAATGGGAAACATGAGTCACGAGCCTCATATATCCTATCGTTAATTTAATGCCTATTAATTTGGCCAATAAAGTGTTTGTTTACTTAATCCGGTAATATACCTACGGGATGTATCACATTGGGGTTTGTCTAAAAGTTATTGCAGTGTAAACCTATTCTTTATGGTAGGAGAGCCCAGAAGGGGATTTCTTAACGTACTACAGCGCGTCAAAAAAATATACCGGAGGATATCTTGTACCCGATTAAATACTTCCACCAAATATGAGCCCCGTATACAGGGGCGATCGTAAAAACAAAAATATATCCATCAGAAATTGTCCTGCGGATCAGTTAATTACATGCTTAAGAGTAAGGCTGGCAAAAACCGGAAAAAAACAAAACCGGTTAACCGGTTTTTAAAAACCGGTTTCGGTTAAAACCGGTTAACCGAATATTAAAAAACCGGTATTAAAAACCGGTTTTTAAAACCGAAAACGGTTTTCAAAGGCCGCCCGTAGGCTATTTTATTTTCGCCGCCCCTTTCTTTTCCTTTTATTCTTCAATTCTTTCAATTCTACGCCATAGCCTTTTGGTAAATACATCACTGTATGAACCGCAATCAACCAAAAACCTATTATTCGAAGAACCGCTTTTCGATTTTGGTCCGATTATCCAAAAAAAAGGTATTTTAAAACCGCTTTTTTAAAACCGGTTAATCGATATTCGAAACCGGTTTTCGAATACCGGTTTTCGGTTTTGGCCAAAACCGCGGTTAACCGAAAAACCGGTTTCGGTTGCCAGCCCTACTTAAGAGTGTATATTCCACTAATCTGACAATTTGAGAGTGACGTAAAGAAAGCGTGCTTGAGCGTGGTGTTTTTTTACTTTAAATAAAATAATTTATGAATAATGAAAAATATATTATTTAATACATTTTGAACGATTTCCACAAGCCAAAATAATAAAAATATATTTTTTGACATACTTAAAGTCTATAGCCGCTTAACGCTCCGATGAAAAGGTATATATTATATAACATTATTTTCTTCTTATCATCTAGCTTTGCAACCCAATAGGTCTCTATGACGCTCGAGTAACTGCAAATTTAGCATATTGGGCTCCCCTACTATTATCAGGGTTTTGTGTTTTGTTTGAATAACATACTGTTAAGGAATGGTACTCAATATTGTTCACTTAACCTGATCAAGCCCTCCAAGACGATAATTAGACCCCCATCACAGGGTAAACTCTTTAATGACCATAACTAAAAGTTTAATAACCCCAACCAAGATATATGCATTACAAAGGTGACCTTAAATGACATTTGCTGCAACGACTAAAGTCATGGACATGAATCGTCACATTTGGTCAACCGCTGATAAGTTTTGGTAGTGAAACACGAGAACGGGGAGAGTAAGTATACGGAGAGATTATTCTGTAGAGTTCTCTGAGTAATTTAACCAACTGTGACAATGACTTTGATGTTTCTGATTCCCTTAGCCCGTTGGTGACCGTTAATTTTCACAGTCCCCGGGAGGGTGATGCATGGTTTGCATGTTTTTTGATCAGAGAAGGACCTAAGTCTTAGTAACAGAACAATACTAATGTCATATTTCAGTAAAACTTTAGTCACCATTAACAGATAATTTTAATAACCTATTGAAGCTTATCTTTTTTTAGTCTTTATGCGTTTAGGGGTTGTAACCTTTTCTGTAGTAAGTTTTATTTACCTTTTAATTTTTATATAACCTAAATGAAAATAATTTTCTTATATTAAAAAATGCGTTATTATTATTTTTCTTTAATGCTGCCGCCACACATTGGGCAAACTTGTGGCCGAATTATTTGTCGAAACATTTGGCAAACTATTTGTAAGCAAAAGTGAGTGTAAAAAGTGGGGCCAATCAAGGCGAATACAGACGAACTACCCGTCCACACAATGGTGTTTGCGAAAGTTTGTCGTGGTTGGCCCAATGTCTGGCAGCAGCATTAAAGTAATCTTTTTTCTCATTTCCATTATATTATTGCAAGAGCAGAATAGCTTTTGATCATATATAAAAAGTTTAAGTTTCTTAAAATATTTATTAAATATCTTTCTTCTGGAGAAAAGCCAAATTTTATTTTGTTCAAATTTATATTACCAGAAAACAAATAAACTATAAAAACTTATTATATGGCTAAATACTTTCATTAACTATTTTTATCTTTTAACTAGTTATAATACCCTAAGGTGTATCTTTTGCCAGTCAATACATTTTATAAAAGTAATGTCAAAGTCAAATCATCATTTTTGGTAAAAAACTCATTTTTGGTAAAAAGTTTCCCACATTTTTGGGCGAGTTCAAGGGATCAGTTTACGTCTGGCAGCGTCGTTAAAAACTTATTTAATAATTAGATTATTATAAAATTATTTCTACCGGAAGCCCTTAAACCTGGTGTTATACTTTAAAATATTTAAACCTTAAAATCCTCGTGTAAAAATAAATTGAATAAAAATTGTTAAAAATGACGGACCACCATTAATTGCTAAGATAATAAACCCTAAACTTTTATCGTCAAAATGCAAACCCGCCACTAACTTTTTGGTATATATAACGATATTATCCCTTTAAAAATAGGGGCGCATTCAGATTTGACAAAATTGGGGTAAGCTCCCAACCTTGACCTTGGCAAACGAATTTGTTCCTTATGTTTAGTTTTAATAAGGTCTTGCTTATTGCGCATGTCCTCATGTGCGCATGTCGGGCAATTACCGGGCGTCGATTCTGAATGCGCCCCAGATGTAAGTGGCGTTGACATGTGATAAAGTCAACGAAGTTGTACACAGTTTGCCAAATTTATTTTGTTCCTAACGAGTTTATTTATGGACCTCTTTTTTTTAATAAAAAATAATTAAATAGGGCTTGATTTACCTTTTAGTAAGGCCTATGCTGTAAATGTTCTCCGTTTGCTTCCCAATATGTAGTTAATTTCCAGTCGTTACTATTTTGCTGGCGAAAAAATATTTTTATTGTTTAACATTTTCTGAGCCGATTGATTTCCTAATTGCTCAACAGGTTAACACTATTAATGGATTCATTAAAAACAAACACCTTCGTGATAGAATAGCCACAATTACTTTACTTTTTAATTGAAACTTATTTCTTACTTGATTTAAAAGAGACCACCCTAATTTAACAAAACTGTGTAGAAGTAAAATAAAAAACATTATTCCCAGCGACATCTGTAATTTATACTAATATATTACCGAAATCAATATTACCGACCGGGTAGAAATGCTTGTATAGCTTTTCGAGACGCCAAAACCCGAAAAAATCATGTAGTTTTCCAAAGTCGGTCTATATAAGGTCACGACATTCGGCCATATTGCTTTGACGTGTTATGACGTCACATCTCCCATTTTTCGGCCATGTTGTTCAGTGCCGGAGATATACAGTTTATTGTATTAGTAGAACAACCGTTTACGCAACAGTTTTTAATTGTTATTAAGTTGTAAATTCTTTTACTTTAAATAAAAAACATTTGGAATTACATCTTTCAACAAATATCACTTCCAAAATAATGCAAAATGAAATGCGCAAATTCTAGACGCCACCAATGATCTGAAAAATAAAGCGGATAGCTAATAGAAAATGTTCCCCATATATTTTCAATAGACCTGCGCACGAATTTTTGACCCCACAGTGGGAGAGTTGCTGTACATCTTTGCACATGCGCAGTTCTCATAAAAGTTAGTGTTTTTCAATTAAAATCCAATATAGTGTTGGCAACATTGACAAAATTTGCAGTATTTTAATAAATATAGTGGTTGGAACACTGAAAATGTTTATCTACATAGCAACAGGGCCACACTCATGATAATTTGGGATTTTCCGATTGTAAACGCCAGGTAAAATTGACGCCGTCAGCCGCCCAAAAACCAACCTCTCATCTACGGTCGACCGTTATTAGTCATTTGGTATTCTCGCTAAGCACAAAAGGACATTTGTGCTTAGCGAGTCTTCGTGTTTTTCAGTGGTGCTTTTAACTTTTGTTTATTTTAGTTTTGATAAACCAAAACTAAATAATGAGTTATTGTATAGTGTTGTTTTGCAGAAATTGGAAGGTTTTTCTTGTGGTTTTGATTGCAAATATGAGGTCAGTCAAAAATTTTCAGCATAAAATTTTCTAAGATCACGAACGTTTGCAAACGACCAGAGGCAAAGGTGATAACTTGGTTAAGTCAAATGAGGCAACGGCGTTTACAAATGGCACAACACGCCAAGTTTAACTGAACGAAAACTGCTACGGCAGCGAAAGTGAAATAACAGTGTATAAATTGAGTCCTCAAACTAGTTACATCAAAATTAATTGGTTTTATGATAAAATAAATCAAATACCAATTGATTTAGTTTTGTTGTGTCAAAGTAGTTTTAAGAAGAAAGATAATAACGCAAAAAATATCGTGCAGTTGTAAGGTTTAGTCAAAGAGGGTCCAGCAAAAAACAAAATTCAAGTTGAGATTAGTGCTTCAAAGCACTCTCGTATACTAAATTATACTAGACAAAAAAAGTACCCAATATCTAAACCGGTTTAATTTTTAGGGACTTCTATGGAAGACGAGTACAAACTTAAAATAAAATATTTAAATATGTGTATATATCCAAGAAACAAAATTAGGTAATTGTCTAGAAAGTTGCGGCCACTCCGATTTTGACGAAATTTGTTATACCTTGGTTTTTGGGGCGCTGATCACGAATCTATTTTTTTTTTTCGGAAACGGTTCGATCTTGAGATATTCGTCATCATGGCCAAACTGTTCTTATTTTTACTATAATTCCCTTTTTTTGCACTAAGTTACTGATGTAACACTAAATTAGCACACAATATTTTATTTAACTATAAAAACCCTTTTTAAAACATGTTTTTCTTATTGGTTTTTAGCCTTTCTTTATTAATATAAAAAGTTTGCTTTAAATCAAGTCGCCATGTCTGAAACCATTATACACATAGGTGTATGCATGGTTGTAGCGTTTTAGGGGTAAAAGATTTGGAATTTAATGAAAAAACGTGTAAAATAACTAAACAAAAGTTTTTTTTTAAGATGTTTATATAATATTGTGTGCCTGTTAGGTGTTATATCAAGAATTTTGTGCAAAAAGAAGGCGGAATAGAGTGAAACTAAGAATTGAATTTCAACTTTGATGATGAATATCTCGAGAACGAAACGTTTTCAAAAAAAAGTCGTGATTAGCGCCCCAAAAACCCTCGTTTACCAAATTTCCAAACCCGGTCCTGTTGTTTGTTTTCCGCTAGTCTGTAAATTTTTAGTGCGCATGCCCACAAGTGTACTGCGCAGTGCCCACGTAGGGGTTACTGTCTGTATTTATCCTTATTATTTTTCAGATCAGTGGACGCCACTGGATTGATATTCAGCTTTGATTTTTACCCAGTCTTGCCAACTTTTCTCCGAGAAGTGCCCTTCCTTGCGTCCCCGACCTCGAACCGCCTAAAAGTTGAGGACACAAAGTTGAGGACATGTCGCAATCTTATAAATATAAACTAACCTTGGTAGTTTTCTAAGAAAAGGTCAGCATTAAGCTGGCTGTCCATAAGAGCGGTTTTTCGCTCGCGGATGATAATTCAGCGTTGTGATTGGTTAGTGCAAATTTAAAATGCTTTTCCCGCCAATCACAACGCTGAATTATCATCCGCGAGCGGGAAAACCGCTCTCATGGACAGTAGGCTTTACTCAAAGGTCAAAGAAATAGCACAAATACCAGTAATGTTAAAGTAAAATTAAATGTTAAGTTATCGACATTTAGGATTTTTCTACTTTGGGATGTCGGTAATAATTGATATCGGTAATATTTATAGTTAGTGTAAAGTAAAGATGTCGCTAAGAGTAATGGTCTAAAAAGTTTTTAAATTATAAAAGTGTTTGTCTCTTTAAAAAGAATGTAAAAGGGCAGTTTTAAAGTAAAGTAACAACAGTGTCTATTTCATCATTTAAATGTGTATTTATATTGTTTGTTGTGGTGTACTATTGTTATTAACAGGTAAACTTTGCAACATTGATTGTTTGTTTGTTTGTAAGGGCTAATCATCGGAAATACTGAACCGATCATGAAAATTGTTTCATAATCAGTAAGGTCCAATATTCAGGAGTGCTATAGGCTATATTTTATTATGATTAAAAACAAGTTCAGCGAAAAATAATGGCATATGTAGGTATATCAAGTTAGAGGAGGAATATAATTCGTTGGGCGTTAATTATATTTTACGTAATCAGGGACGTAGCACACGACCGAAAAAGAAGTATATTTGCAAATTTAAAAAAAAAAAATTGAATTAAAGAAAAAAATACTGAGTTTGTCTCTACAGTACCAAAGGAGTTACCCATTTCAATATAATAAAGTATTTCCATAACACCCTGTATAACGTGTTTTATTTAAAACATGCTAATTTTCTATCACACTTCTGAAGATAGCCATATTTTCGGTTCTAATAAAAATTGTATATCCCACATATAAACTCTTTTTAAGGCTTTTTGATAGATCCTTTAAATAGTAATATAATATACAGAGCATTCGAATTAAAAAAAAATGTTACTTTACTTTATGGCGGACTTTTAATTTGGATGACCCAGTATATGTGCTAAAACTCTTTAAATATAAAATAATTATGTCACCCAAATCAATAAGGGTCAAATTAGATTACAGATGAGAACAAACTTCGTTAAATATCTTATAAAGCTTTTATTATTGGTTGCACGACCGAACGACAAATTTGCTTTCGAATTTATCGCTAAACTTTGGAAAATAAAGTTTAATGAGTACACAAAAATTAGCTAGTATAGCGTTTTATAACAGAAACATCAGGTTCTCATAAAAATAGATAACAAATTGCTTTTATGCATGTATTTAATAGCTTAAGAGAAAATATAACATATTGTATGAGTTTCTTGCTAGTCTTGCCAGTAGGGACCGCTTTGGTACAGTTCTCAGTAACGGTTTCTATGTTACATAAAATGGAGACTTTAAAGCTTTGTAAAAATTAAAAAAAGAACTATAAATGTGTCAGTGGCACCGTTTTCAAGATATAAATAAATAATATAAAAATAAATATGTTAAACGGTTTGCTGTGCTAAAAGCTAAAAAATAATTCGTACTAGCAACCCGATCGCACCAATCTTTTCATCAATGTGGAGTAATGATCAGATAAATAATAAAATCGTTGGGATTGGCGTATCCAGTGTAAATATTATGATAGAAATTTTACGTGCCCAACGATTTTATTATTTGTCTGATCAATACCCCAGATTGATAAGAAGATTGGTGCGATCTGGTAGCTAGGACTTACCGAATTATTTTTTAGCTTTTAGGTAGTTTTGCTGTTAGTTGATACTTCTTATTCTATTGAGTTCATTTATTTTAAAATTAGCTCTATTCAACTAATCATGCCCTTTCATTAGATACTCATATAGAGGTAGCTGTGGAAAATATGTAATCTGCCATTTTGTGACGGCGGCAATCTTGGATTTTTTTATAGTGACCTTTATTCTGCCAATCAAGCCTTTTATTTAATACCCATATTGGGGTAGTTGTGAAAAATATATATAATCCGCAATTTTAAGGCGTCGGCAATCCTGAATTTTTATTTTTTCATGTGAGCTTTATTTTATCAACCAAGCCCTTTTATTTAATACCCAGATAAAGGTTGTTGTGAAGTAATATGTAATCCACCATTATGTATCGTCGCCCATCTTGAATTTACAATCATAAGGAGTCTATTATATTGTATTGTCATCAAGATTAAGAGTCTGTACCAAATTTCAAATCGATCTGTCGTTAGGAAGAGAGTCAAACTGTGTAACGAAGGGGGATACTTATTAAAAATATGTAGGTAGAAAAGAAATAAAGTATAAATTAGTGTTGCCACCTTACTATCTGCGTCTCCATTAATTGGTCTAGAGGGGTAAGTCAGAGCGCCATTGGTTTTAAAGGGTAAAGTAGCCTGCCCACTGAATCGTCTTGGCTTCGTCGGATGGTTAAAAGTAGTGCGGCAATTAAAGTTTCTAGAAGCATCGACACAACAGTTAGTTATTTGTATTTTTTTTCTTTTATTTTCATAATAAAACATGTCTTTTTTATTATACAGTATTGAATCCCTACACCATATTCAATTAAAAGCTTGTCCATCTTGGTTAACAACCTTTCTTCATCCACCTAAAACGAGATAATAGTCGAAGGTTTTCGGGACATCTTAGCCAAGATGACCGATGCTGAATCAATGGGCGTGCTGCTTAAGTCGGAGCGCCATTGGTTTAGAGGGGTAAGTCATCGATAAACGCTTTCTGGCTTATTGCTTTCTCTGCCATTTTAAAAAATGTATACTCTTGAATAAATTGGGCGCTTAATTTTTAATTATCCAGATCAATCCATGCCTATTAAAATATATATATATATATATATATATATATATATATATATATACATATATATATATATATATATATATATATATATATATATATATATATATATATATATATATATATATATATATATATATATATATATATATATATATATATATATATATATATATATATATATATATATATATATATATTTAAAAAGTTTGAGAAACTGGGTTGCATTAATTCTTGCAAGAAATGTTATTGCAGTAAAGAACAAAACTCGGAGGATTACACCCAATTTAAAAAGATGTAAATATTTGGTTGTTGGTAAGTTGGCATACCAAAAGTACAGTCAAACATGTTTTAAATTACCATGACCATAAATCTTCTAAGGTGCAAAGAACCTAAAGAAATTTTTTCGGAAGATATAATTTAACGAATGAAGTTTTATGCAGCTATGAGAAAAATTAATCGAAATGATTAGTTTTTACAAAATATTCCGTTTTCGGATGAAACTTCGTTTTCTCTTTATGGCCACCACAATACTTTGGTCGTTCGGTATAGGTCAATAGGTATTAATTTTAACGCCGAAGGCATGTAAAATTTAATTAGTAAAAATTCAAAGTTTTTAAAAGAAAAGACTGATTGGCTAAATAATTTAGTCCCTTTACATATTTGATATACAATAAAATGTATTCTAGCGCTTTTTATAAAACATACATAAATTTTAGGCGAAGAACCAATTCTAAAACGGTATTTACCAATCGGTTATGTTGACGTTTAAACAATGTATTATACGTCAAAGTTGTCACTAATTATTACCGTGGTTATCATTGGTTAAACGCCTAAAATTGATAATAGACTCAAGGTTTCCAAACGGTGCTTTGACTTACCCCTCCAAACAATATGGCAACACTGGCGTATGCGTCATTTCTTTTCTTCTTACATATTTCTAATAACTATCTCTCTTCATCACACGGAAATTCCATCGCTAGATCAACTTTAGCCAATCTGTACCTATCTAGGGAGCCAAATATTTGATTAGTTTTTGAAAGTATAAGAAATACATGTACGTTCTCAGTCAATTTCCTTAGGATTGCACCCTTAGATCCTGAGTTGGTTCCAATGAAACTACCTTGAAAGTGCACCCTTTCGAATAGAAAAAGAGTTTTTTTAAATCGGTTGGCACACAGATCGGTAAACATACATTTAAAAAAATATACAGTTAATCATAGAACCATAAAGTTTTTATTAGTTAACTCTTGATAATAATTTTAATAGCTTTATTATGAAAAGTTAATTTATTACGTTCTTTTTATTTTTTATATATATTTTTTATTTTTAATAAATAACATAAAATAATAAATTTGCTTTATAAGCTTTTATTAACTTTAACCAAATATATTCTCAAGCGAAGAAATTATCTTGCTGTTGCACAAGTAGGATAAAAAAACTGAAATAACCGTTTGTGCTAATAAAACTCGCTAAGCGAAAAATACGAATGTAAAACAGAAATAACTGCCACGGCAAATTTACATTTTAATTGTTATTTTTAAAACTAAAATGTGTTTTCTTCTGGCATTTATGACATTTTTAAAATTCCAGGATTTTTTAAAAATAGTAGTAGCAATTTTGATTTTTATAAAAAAAGTTGCTTTAGTGAAAAACAAGTAAAAGCAAAAATGTGAAAATTCTCACCTCCGGGGTAATCAGATAGATGAAAAAAATTAAAATAAAAAGACTTTAAAACAATAATAAAAACTAAAAATAATAGATAATATAATATAATGGTCTACAAGAATAATATGTTTTAATGTTGTCAAAGTTAATTTAATTTTGGGACACCCGTTTTAACCAAATGTATAACATAGGCGATTTACTATAGTCCAGAAAACACTCCTCTATTTGGATGTCCCAATATTTTTTTTGGCACGATGGTACATACTAAATAATAATTACCCATTTAAAGAGAAATTTTTATATTTTAATAACATACAGTGCCTCTCTGAAGTCAGGACCCCTCTTAACTTTTAAATTGTTTGGTATTTTTTTATAAAAATTTGGGGACCTTAGTAAGACAACATTTTTACACAAATATTAGCCAAGAAAGGACATATTAAAATGTCAAACTGAGAATTGGGCGCCATTTTGAAAACAAAAATAAAATAGAAGGGGGGGTCTTGTGGCACATTATTTTGAAGCTCATGACAAGTACTTTATAATCCCAGAATATAAAGTCAATACCTATACCTACTACAAAATGGCGATTTTGCCACAGAAGATCTACAGCAGATCTTTCTTTGGTATCACACTGTGTGAAATAAGTCTTTGGAGTTTTTAGGTGAGTCCTAGATTGTTGCTTTTGATAAATCCAAAGCTTTTGACCAGGTCTGGCATGCCGCACTCCCTAATAAACTTCCCTCCTATGGTCTTTCAACTGAATTCTGTACTTTGTCTCTAGTTATCTATCTAATCGACGTATATCAGTTATATGGTAAATAATGGGCATTCCAATCTTTTACTAAGTAAATGCTGGAGTGCCTCAGGGCTCAGTACTGGCACCAACATTGATTTTTCTTCACATCAACGACCTTCTCTCGTCCACAACTAGTTCCATTCATAGGTTCGCCGACGCGCGACGACCGTATACCCTTCACTCCAGTTTTCAGGTTCCTAAACCCATCTTTAAACCTGATTTGAAAAACAAACTCAGAGCAATGCAGATATCTCTTTCATAGGATCATAATTTATTATTGGATTGGGGCGCCAAATTTTCGTCCATTTTAATGTATCCAAAACACAATCATGTTCCTTGTCGTGAAAGGAGTCATCAAATACTCACCCTTTACTTATGAGCGGCCAAGTTTTGCAGAGCAAAGACACCTTTAATCTTGTGGGCGTCACATTTGAGAGTAACCTTATCTGGCATAAACACATTGTATCTATAGCCACGGCAGCTTCAAAAAAGCTTGGATTGCTCTTTCAAACCAAAAGTTTTTTCCCCTTCTAATTTATACACTTTCTTTATATGTGTCCCACTTACAGAAAGGCTTCCCTCACTGGCCCATCGTCCGGCTGTGGGGAGTTATTGCTTTTATAGGTACTTTCGACTGCTCTGAAGAATTGTCCAGAATAGTTTCTCCACTCACGATTCCCACCAGAGAAACTCGTGGTGCCGCGCGTATGCATCCCTATATGGTCCAACTGGACCGGCCTCGAACTTCCCACTTGGTTGTTCTTTATTCCTAGATTTTTTAGAATGTAGAACCTGCTGCCCGCGGAGGTTTTTCCTTCCCCCAAATTTTCAATTATTTAAGACCCGTGTCAACAAAGTCCCTTTTACCCTTGCTTAAGACACCCACGGTACGTTAGTATTTAGGCTTTTAGCCTTCGTGGATTTTTAAAAGATAAAAAAATATATGAAATACATTTGGCCAAAAAATCGACTATGTTATTTAATATTTAGGAGGTCTGTCTTCGCAAATAATAGTTTTTAGTGGACATAGCTTTAAGTAGATTTAATACTTATTTATAATAGAATTAGATGTACCCACAAAAGGGAGCTTATCATTTTCAAAAGTTCACTTCTTCAAAAGTTGAAAATACTTTTGGATTCAACTTCAACTTCGAATAATTTCGGGAGCAAGGGGAAAGGACTGAATTTAAATATTGATATTCGTATTATTAACAAAAATCCAAACTCAAAAAACAAAATTGAAAAAATAGTTCAATGTTTAAAGCCCGATTACACGGCTTATTTGACGGAAATTTACGAGAAAAACTTTTTATTTGTAGGGAATTTTAATTTTCCTTAGGGATGTCCGTTCGTAAAATTTTTTAGATCAATAATTTGCGAGTTTTGCACAAAAAAAGATTGTTGTTAAAAAAGTCTTAGTTGCAAAGAAATACTTTCTAATATTTATTTTAAGGGCAAACCTAAACGATATATTTTTTGTCATTTTAAACACTATACAGGGTATTTTAGGAAGAAAAGTTTATACAGACATATGTATATCCTAAACGTCTTAACTTTTAAGATACAAGGTGTTTTCAAATTCCAAAAAATTTTGAAAACATTTCTTTTAGTAAAAACTGTTATACTGGACATAAACCTTATTTAAATATGTATTTATTATTTTTGTTACATAGTTGCAAATTAAAAATTATTAAACCTAATTGTTAAAAGCAAGAGATTTCGCAATGCTTCTGTTATGGTCTAAAAATATGCAATTAAGTGAATTTTATTTTGTTTCTATTAAACTAAACAAGATAATAAAAAAATTAAGAGGCATAAAAGAAGTATTTTTATTTGCTTAATCTAAAGAAAGCACAAACATTGTACACACATTTATACAGTCATTGGCGTACCGTTTTTCTGTTGGAAATATTCCTTCAGTTGCCTCTCGAGACGCCACTGGACTTATTAAATGTAATTAATTTAGTGATACATAATGTTAATAATAATATTGCCAAATTAATACAAAATTGGATAAAGAATAGTTAGGATAATAATTTTTTTGTGTTGATATTTTACGACTTACGTTTATATGAACTTTTCTTTTAAAAATAAGCCAAGGAATCAAACTCTGTACTTTTAGCCACCAATTAAATTACACCCTGTATTTAATTAGTTCTTGAACAAAATACTCTTTTTTTGGCCAGTCCAACCTAGATAGTATAGATACTCCACCGGAAAAATATTAGCTCGTCCTGGTAAATTTGTTCGGCCACTACAAAAAAATTCCAGGTTATATTTTTAAACAACCCCGTATGTTTAAAAAATATATGTTTTTAAATTTTTTAGGCAAATTTTAGCCAGTCATGTATTAGCGGGGTTTAACAGCGTAATGGTTTTTAATATAGCAAACTGTAAATTTTCTGTTTTTTTTTTGTCTTTATCGTACTAGTTTACAGCCAAACCAGTGTTTACAGTGGGCTATTTTCTCTAAAGTATCGAACAAAAAAAAGGTCGTTATATTTTAGGAAGTTAATTTGCTGCTTACAGCCATTGCTGCAAATATTAAAATAGCTATTTATTATATCGTGTTTCAGATATTTTTTGAAGGGATTTTGGCTATTACCAAAACTAGCACTATTAGTCACCCAATTCGAAATGTTTACATGCCGGTATTCGCGTTAGACTGTCTCTTTTCCACGCATGGCCTATTTACATAATTGATTGGCCGATTCTGTATAGGAAAAAAATGTTCTAGATTTTAGCTCGAGGTTGGGTGGTCCCCCGACGCAAAGCGAAGGAAGGCAAGAAACCGACGGCTTAAATCTATTTTTTTTTCTGTGTATATTAAACAATTTTTTCTGTGACAAGAAACACAACGATAGGTAAATGATAAAAACACTTGTTATTAAAATACAGGGTGATTCAAAAATCGATCACGAAACTTAAGGGGGTGATTCTACTTGACAAAATAAGGGTATGGCTTCATATAATTTTTTTCCAAAAGGTCATTCGTTTTTGAGTTACAAGCCGTCAAAGTTCAATTTTTATTTTGGTTTTTTCGCCATATTGCATTTATTTTTAACCAATCCAGTTGATATTTGGCACACAAATCGAGGTTGGCAGATTCTAAAATTTTAAGACAAAAGTACTTTTTTAATTACCTGCCTGAGGGCCCTTTACCTAAAACTTAAAATTTATTTACATCCTAACTTTTTTATTTTGATAGATATCGCAAAGCTGGGTGCGCCATTTTATATTATTATTTAAAATTTAATTAAAAACTTAAAAATAAGGTACTCTTTGTTTAAGTCGATAAACCTCACCAAGGCACCAATAGACATCAAAGTTTTCATCAATTTTAATAAAATTATCTACATACATACAGGGTGTCCAGTAACTCAACCGACAAACTTAACCAAACGATTCTACAACAAAAATAAGAAAAAAACTTCATATAAACTTATGTCTTAAACGTCTTAGTTTTTGAACTACGGGGTGTTAAAAATTAAAAAAAGTTTTCTTTTAAATATAAATATTTCTAAGTTTTTGTCAGTAAACTTACCTATTTGAAATAACAACATAAAATGTAAATTATTACATTACACAGGGAAAATTAATTTTAAGAAATTATTGCAGTTGTCAGATTTTGTACACATTTGTAAATATTGCTTTATTTGGCATTACTTAGTAGTTAAAATATATATTTTAAAAATTTTAAGATAAAAACCAAAATGTTATTTTATTACCCCATCTTTGTAAGGAATAATTTTTGACCCCATGTTTATACAGTGTATTTAAAAAAATGCAAACAATTTCAGAAGGCAATTTTTTGCTTATAATAAAAGGAAGTTTTTTTTATAAACATAGGGACAAAGGCCAATCATTAAAGAGATATCACAAAAAGAAATACAAAAATGTCTTAGTTTTTGATCTTAAAAACAAAAATAAAAATGTGTTTCAACTACCGCGTAATATCAAATTAAGAAATATTACTGATGCCTTAATAGTTGACAGCAGATAAATGGAGAGTTTTATAAAATAAATTTTCCCGTTCCGACACGTTATGATATACATTTAATTTCTTATACGAAAATTTTAAAACTCAATCCAAATTTATATATTTTAAGATCACTGCATAAGCCTCTCTTGATATTTGGTTATCATGAGTATTCTATTTCCACCGCTTCGATTAGTTCCAAAAAAATGCAAACATATTCAGAAAGTATATCTTTATAATATTATACAGGGTGTTTCACAACTTAGCCAACAAACTTTAAGGGCTTATTTTATACCAAATTATGTGAAAAAGTTCATACATTTGTCCTAAACGTCTAAGATTTTGAACTACAGGGTGATAAATTTTTTTAAAAATTATTGTTTTTTATTAATAACTTTTCTACCAGATGAGATATTTTTAAAAAATTGAAGGACGCCTTTTATACAACCAGACACATTTTTTGGTATACATGAAAAATAATTATTACCAGTGTCGTCCATAAGCAGTTAAGGGTTAATAATTTTTAATTAAAAATGGTACACCCAGTTTTTTCATTTTTATTAGTGTAGAATTAGCCCTTAAAGTTTGACAGCTAAGTGTTGAAACACCCTGTATTAAGAATATTTAGGTATAGTTGCATTATTCCAGCCCCTAAACGTTATTTTTCGCTTTTTGTACAGCGATATCTTCCCAATGGCTGACTTTTGATCCCGTATTTATAAAACAAACTACCCTTTATTTTCAACAAGGAATCACCTTAAGCTTTTCTTATTTAAAAACTAAAAGTTTTATATGATCACACATTATTGGGGCACCCTGTATAACTGAAATAAGTGTAAAAAGGGGATTTAAACAAAATCTCTAATGTGTTTCGATTTCCTTTTTCAAAAATGGTTACCTGAATTTTAATTAAATTTGCTCTGCTTTGCTTTCTCTTCTTTTGGCCCCGTTGCACGACGATCAGCCAGCTCTCTCCTTCCGGTCTATGCTTTTCAGGGTTTCGTCCGTGGAAAATCTGGATAATCAAGCTTTATAGCTCCCAGAAATGCCAATTTATATGTTTACGTTTGTTTGATGCAAAACAATAATCGATGCAATGCATAAATTGTTGGCTGTCAAACCAAGAACTGCTTCTGGTATTGCGCATAACCCATCACTGTCACTACTGACCCTTCCTGCCATTTGGAAAACACCTCGTGCTCACTACCAAACGGAAAACCATCAGCTTATAGGAATCTTTGCTTAAAGCGCTTAGCTCCAGAAGAAAGATGCCGTCAATTTAGCGTGAATCTTTACTCGATCTCCAAAGGTAAAAACGCCCGTACAGCACCTCCAGCCGCCACACGGCAAAAGGCTTGTCGAACAAAGAGTGTTAGTAAAATTTATGAAAGAATTTATGGCCAAAATGTATATATCATGATTTTTTCTTTGTTTTCAACTCTTTGAACCCACTGTGTGCCGGTTCATTATAAACCTTGGTAAATTGTGTTTTTGTTAATTAATTTTCGCGCGTTTTTGGATTCTTCGCTTCGAGTATATAATTTTCAGCAATTTCAGTTTAAAACCGTCGCGTCGCGTCGTTCGAAACTTGTAAATTGGAGAGTTACAATTTATTAATTGTTTGAAACAATTATTTTCGTAGCAATTATGTTGTAACAGAAACAATAACATAAATATTATTTGTTATAAAATTAAACAAATAAAATCATCATTTCGTAAACGACGTTTAATTTTAATATATTATATTTTTTTAATACCTATGTAAAAACATCATTAAAAGAACTGTAGAATTTCATGTCTCTAATGGGATTTTTTCTCTGTAGTGGACATTTTATTTTTCAAAAAAAGTTTTTTTTTACTTCTACTACATCAACGATAAGATAGATTTAAGATATCAGCACTATGCTGATTTACTTATTGATGATTAATAGTGAAGAAAAAAACATTTTGGTTCTAATTAATGTTAATTTTTTTTGTTTAATTTAATCGCTACTTAAAAGCGTTTAAAACTGCTGGACAGCGCAGACACATAAGGTTTATATCGTGATACCCGGTACAACGTGTTCTCCTAAACCATCGTGGAATCTGGTATAAAACCTACTAAATTCCATATACCAATTCCCAATACAATCTTATTTTGCTATTGCCTAAATTTAACTTGATTATTGATTAATTTAGTCGCTGTCTAAAAAAAAATTGCTGCTGGATTGGGCAATACAGGCAGGTTTATATCTTAACACATTTCCTTTTAAACCATCTTTTATTCTGGTATAGACCCTATTAAATGCCATACCAATTTTGAACACAATGTATTTTTCTTATAATTTGAATTTAACTTGTTTTTTTTTATTAACTTAGTAGCTGCTTAAAACAGTTTTAAAGTTAAAGAACTGCTGGACTTGGCAATATAGATAACCCTTATATTTTGACACCAGGTATATTTCCCTTAAAACCATCTTTGAATCTGGTATAGACCCCAATAATTTCGAACACAATCTATGTTTCCTATAACTTGGATTTAACTTGTTTTTTAATTAATTTAGTTGCTTTTTAAACAGTTTTCGAGATTTAGGACTGCGGGACTGGGCAATATAGACAAAGTTTATATCTTGACACCGGGTACAACATTTCCTTTTAAACATATTTAAATCTGATATAGACCCAATTAAATTCCATACCCATTCCCAACGCAATGTATTTTTATTGCTTTGTTTTTTTTATTAATTAGTTGTTTTTAAAAAAGTTTAAGGACTGCTGAATTGGTCAATACTGATAAAGTTTACGAGCAATCCGATTAACGAAGTATGTCCCTAATCGCTATCAGCCTAGCAATAATAGAGGCAAGTTAAATAAAATTAACAAATTACTCTTCTAAATGAAAAAGGTGCGCCCCGACGTCACGACCCATTTTACGTAACGTCTAATTTAATTTTGTTTGTGTCATTTTATAGGGGCGAGTCTTTGTTTATCAAAGAGTCAGTGTCGGTGCACGCGCTGTATACCATCAAACTTAAAATTTTTCAAAAATTCGTAGAAGACTCATTAAGTTGTGTGAAGAGAGAAATATGAAATTATATTTTTTACATAAATAAAGGCTTTGCCAAATTGCAACACTTTCTTCTCATTTAAAAATATGGTAGGGAAGCCCAAGAGGGAATTTCGGAATTTACTACAGCGCGGCAGATTAATATACCGGAGGATACCTTGTACCCGGTTAAGTACCTCCACCAAATATGAGCTCAGTATACGTAAAAAACAAAAATATATCCATCAGAAATTTTCGAATGCCTCACATTAATATAGATAAGTTAATTACATGCTAAACATTGTATATTTTACTTATCTGATAATTTGAGAGTGACGTAACAAAAGCAGAGGGATACAAAGTTGTAAAAAATAAACGTCATTTTGACATTCTTGAGCGTGGCTATTTTTTTTAGTTTGAAGAAAATAATTTAAGAATTACGATATATATATATATATTTTGTCGTACCCTGTATATCCTAAGAGAAAAAAGAATTATGTTTAAAGATGGAAATACTACAGAATCATCTTAACAAAATGGTGTTTTTAATTCTTTTATACGTTAAAAAATAAAAAAGTTAGGGAGATGTAAGTTTATTACGTTTCTAATAGGAATTAAAAATTATTGATCAGTTTTGCATGGCTATATTTTAAAAACTTGAGATAGGTATATGAAATGTTGCATTTTTTTAAATGCTTTTGAAAGATCTTTTTATTGGTAAAATAATATATAGGGTGTTTCATTTAAAAAATCATACCTTTTGTCATACCCTGTCTATTTAAGAAGATATTAAAAATCTGATTATTAATTCTAGCTACAGATTTAGCCCAACAACCTAATATTTTTAATTATTTTGTACAATAAAAAATACAAAAGTTATGTGGGGTGTAAACCTATACCTTGATTTGCATTTTTTTGCTATTTAATCAATACTTAGAATTGCAAGTATTTGCAACATTGCAACACTTCTAAAAACAGATCGTTTTTACTCTGCAAGAGCGTATTATTTGTTTAAAGCTAGGGTTTGCTAATAGAGCAAGATTAAAAGGTTGTAATTAAGCTTAATATGAATGATTTTCAAAACTTAGTACGACTCGTCAATTATCAAAATTATTTACAGCTTTTGTGTATAGTAAGTATAAATACCACCGGAAGTCCAGTTATTAATTAACTTTTCTTTTTTATCCTAAAAATTAACAAATATATCAATTTATTGGGTTAATATTCTGCATTTATTACATTTTTATCTCCCAAAATAAACAGGGTAGGACCAGAAGTATGATATTTTTAAATGCAATATCCTATATATTATACACCATTACAAAGATTGCCCAAAGAGCTTTACAAAAATACCACTTTTAATTTGTCTATCTTAATTAGTTTTGGATATATTAATTTTGTCCAACAGTGCCATTAGCTCGCTGCACTAAGTGGCGGTTAATCATAGATAACCTACATTTAGATCTGCAGTGGCAAGAAGCATTTTTGGATTTTTATGACCTTACGCAGTATGCAAATAGATGAGTGGACGAACATGAGCACTTAAAAGCCGTGGCAAAACACCGGCACCCCGTACCCTTCATCCGAGGTCTGACCGTGACGCTCATTAGCTACCGTGCTTCGAACAGAAAATCAGGACGCCGTCGACAAATTGTTGCTTAGAATTTCTCGTAAAATATATAAGAAATCCTAATCCCATTTAGCCAAATATCTCACGAAAATTTTTAAATCGTACTACGCTTAAAAAAAACAGGCTTGCTAGTAAAGGTACGGTCTACGTACTGCGGATTCCTTATTCGGAGTACGCGATGAGGAGTCCGCTTGGGTTTTCTTTATGTGTTTAAAATGCGGCTGTTCTATACCGGGGTATACACGGTCATGCAAACCTGTAACGCACTTTCATGAAAGCAAATGTAAAGTGAAGCTTTTGATACACACGATTCAGATGTACCTGTCAGATCAGCGTCAGTTTTGGCAGCTGGTGGTGTGATCAACTTGAACATAGCGTAATTCAGCAAAAATAATTTTATTTTTTCAATGTATTCATACTTTTAACTTCCCAAAAACATGGATAACCTTGGTACATATCTATAAAATCACGCAATACATCGTCCTGGCGCCAAAAAGCCAATAATATAACCTCGTATACGACGTTTCTAAACTGGAACGTTAACTGACGTGTCCTACACATGCACAAGTTTGCACGACGCGCGTTACTAAAAATCAAACTCGGACATCGAGTCGCATGCCAAGCCATATGTGGCAGTTTTTAATACACACGGTCAAATTTGCGCGCAAGCTTTGGCTACTACACTATACCCCAGTTATGTATCGCGGACTCAGCATGCGTAGGGTCCGCGCATTTAGTAAAGAGGCCACCGACGTCATCATTTTCCGCGCAAAATCTCTTATTCCTTTATTCCGTTTTTAAAATGTTATATATTTTTTAAATTAATTCTTTAAAATGCCTACTAGAGTAACGATACGAAGCCCTCGAAACCGCGATTCAAAAGGAAGTTACAGAAGATTTTGCGTAGATAATGATGACGTCGGTGGCCTCTTAACTAAACGCGCGGACTTTAACACAATCGTCCGTCGCACAATGCGTCACTGTTGGCCGTGAAGCAATTTCGACAAATGCTCCGCAGCAGTTATAAACATTTCGATAAGAGATCCACGTGGTTTTGAATTATAATTAACATACTATAATAACATCTAAAATTTTTTCTGCAAATTCTTAATAAAACAGGACGATATTCTCATAGATAGCGTAGCATCCTGCGCTATATGACGCCTCTCGGAAATCTAGTAAAAACATGGCACTGCTTTTCTCTTCTCTATAGCGAACTCCTATGTTTACAACACTCTTACACAAACTAATAATGTAATTGTTATTAAAAAATAAAATAAATCGCATTGCGCAGTACGCATTCTGAATAGACCACCACAATGTAGAAACGCGACGTACGCGTACTCCGCGTACGAAATACGCAGTAGATAGAACGTAGCTTAGTTGGGAGGCACCCGGTATATAGGAGAAAGCTTGAATAAGGATGAATTAAAAATCGATTAGGAAACTTAACAACAATCCTTAAAGTTCATTTTTTAATGTTTGTTTTGTTATTGCTTTGCTGAAACAAAAACCGATATGACTTATAGTTTGAGCAGAGGCTTGTGCTTGTCTGCGCTCTATCATTTCGGTCATAATTCACATTAAAACTTATTTTTTGTCAACTTTAGTTTTTAATAGCCAGTTAATTTTTAGCAAATTTTTAAAATAAATGCTTTTTATTTAACTTGAAAATTGTAACCGTTAAGACGTAAATTATCATAAAATCTTTATTTTTCCCGTTTGATTACTACTAGATACGAGGTAAATAGGTATCAAAATATACTAAAGCTGCCAGTTTTGCAAAAACTATGTTAACAAAAGCATGATTTTTACATATTATAGTAGATAATATGCTGGTTCCTCGTAATCCACTTTAATAAAACTAACATAAAATATCTAACATAGTGCCACTAAAACCATTGTTTGCTTAGATACAATACAAAGCCTCAAACATATATCTATTAGAGGCAGCCGTTCTGGACGTGTGAGAGAATGTGTGAGAGAGAAATATGATAAGAGTATAATCTATCGTTTTTGGTTCTGCCAACCAGTATTATTAAGCAGAACAAGAGTTATTAGCTCTTTAAGCATGCGATTGTTTGCATAGCTGAGCAGCAAGACTGCATCTAATAGGTATGTTCTAGAAGGTCAGAAAACACGCCAACGTCGTGTAACGTCACAGTAGTATAGCTTATAATAACAGAGTTGTAAGAATAATCCCTGGGCCAGTAATGAAATGGACTACATAATAATAACACTATATTAAAACCTTTTAAAGGGGTTCCTTTGACGAGTCTACCACGAATATTCATACCGCCATATATGGAACCGGCGCTTTAACCCAGCCTGTCAATGTCAAATATTTCGGGTGTCGGACTGGACGAACGCGTCACTTTTTTTGTCGGACATTTTTAACCACAATATTTAACATGCATTTTTTAAATATTGTGCCAAAACCCGCCTAATATGATACCCGATACGCCTTATGGGTTCATGACTGTAACCCTCACTCATTTTTGGCACAATGTTTAAAAATTGCATGTTAAACATTCTGGTAAACTTGTCCGACAAAAAAGTGACGCGTTCGCCCAGTCCGACACCAAAAACATTTGACATTGACAGGCTGGATTAAAGCACTGCTTCCACATATGGAGGTATAAACATTCGTGGTAGACTCATCAAAAGCAACCTCCCTAAAAAGGTTTTAAAAGTGTTATTATCATGAAGTCCATTTCATTACTCGCTCACGGACTAGAATAATTTAAACTATGATAATAATATACTTGAACTCATTTTGTCCTATGCGGACGTCACTGTGTATTACATAAAATCCTAGTCCAACCCTGAACTACCCCCTCGCGGTTACACCCGATACGTCCCGCAGTTTTCTTTTATAGCGCTGATTAGGTCGGGCCGAGCATTTTATTAGTTCCAATCGATATGATAGCTCTGGCAAATTGATGGGGTGTCATCGGGCATATCGGGTTGCATCTGACATTTTTCTTTTTACTTACCGGGTGGCTTTTCAAGGCAATGGCTCTAGGACCCACCCTGAGATGGTGTGCATAGGCGGCGCGAAGTGTTTAAAAAGGTTAAAAAAAATGAATTAATGTGGTAGACAATGCTTTATTCTAGATATTAAAAGAAGAGTCCAAAACTTTTATAGTAAAGTTTTTTTTTGAAAAATAGAATACATAGATGTTTACTATTATAACAACTACCAAAAAAATTGTTTAGATTAATGCCCGTCATGATATCTCTGTAAGTTCCGTACAACAAATAGTAATTGACTTAAGCTAAGAAATCTTGTTTCTTATGTTTAGAACGCGTTAAATTAAAATCGTTTACCAAAGTTTCGCCATTGATTGCATGGCGCATCTCCAGTGATCTTTACTCTGTGAGATTTGAAGGCCCGATTCAGACTTTTGGTATGATCTTGGTTTGTTCTTAGTTCTCTCTCGGTCCAATAAAATATTTTTACGCGCAAAACAATGACCCTGTTCACACCGCCTCACTCGTGGTCCGGTCTCATTTCGATAACGATACAACCAAAGAATATTTTATCGGAGCGAGACCGAACCTGTATCGGACTTGTATCGATAGTGTGTACACGTTTTGGACTTTGCTTCACTCTGTCGTCCTTTGACCTTTGACATTAAATGTCAAATATCGTTAATTTTTATTTTTAATTTTAATTTAATTTTATCTTGAGAACGGTGGCAGACTTGCCACCGAAACGTCGATTTTTAGTTTTTTATTTACTTATTTTTAAAATTTTTGGTTTTTTAATTTAACTTGGCGTGTACCCAAAAAATAACATCTAACCAATAAATCCGCCAAACCAATATAGAACATATCTTCAATATTCCTAATATTAATATTTGTAATTAATTCACTTTAAATTAGTGAAAATTGTTGGTAAAAAATTAAAAAAGATAGTTTAATAAAATATGAATATTATTTTTCCTCAATATTTTTAGTTGCTCAAATGTTTGTACAGCGTTTACCTTTATTTTTAAGTGTTTTAAATATGAATGCACCCACATTTTTATTTTTTTTATGTGTTTTGGTTAGTTCTGGTTAGTTTGAACATTTTGGAAATCTTCATCCAAAAAGAATAGGTATCACAGCTAATTCTTAAGTGGAAAAATTAAACAATATTATATACAGGGTGCGTCTTAAAGGTCAGTACAAAATGCCACTACAAATTCCTTGGACTAAAGTACGACGATCTAAACTAATTTTCCCTATGTCGACAAATTGATCGTTTGCAAGATACAGGGTACCAAAGTTTTTATTTTATTTCAGTAATTTTAAATTATTTTACTTATTATAAGACATTTTTCCACAAAATAAACTGTTAAACAGTTTTTTAGGGTTATCGGAGTATGCTATTTTTTTTTTTGTAAAATGTAGAGGAGCCACCTGCAGTCCATTGCTTAGGTTCAAAGTGTCATAACTTTTGTTGAACACCCTGTATCTCGCAAACCTGCAACCTTTTAACAAAGATAAATTGCGATAGATCTTTGTATTTGGGCCCAAATAATTTTGGACACTACCAGGTGTCCTAGATAAAGCGTAAATGAATATAATGGCAATCTTTTGTATGAAATGAAAGATTTAATCTGAGATATCTCAAAAACGGTTGATCGTAAGCGATATTTATCACGTATACCTTTTTGGTGTAAAAAATAGAAGAAAAAAATTCTTTTCTAAAATTTTAATATACCGGGGCAAAAAAGTATGACAGTTTGAACCTAAGCAATAGACTGCAGATGGCTTCCTCTACATTTTACAACAAAAATATTAGCATATTTCGATTCCTTGCCCTCTCAATACTTAATTTTACGTGTTTAGTATAAGTAAAATATTTAAAAATACCTGAAATAAAATAAAAAAATTGACACCCTGTATCTTGCAAACGATCAATTTGTCGACAAAGGTAAATTGGGTTTGATCGTCGTACTTTGGTCCAAGGAATTTGTTGTAATATTTTGTACAGACCTTTTAGAGACTTCCTGTATATTATAAAATAAAGCAGACCTGTACAGTAGGGGGAGAGTGGGATCGAACGCGTGTATCGGACCGAGAACGTATCGATAGTGTGTACATGACGAGATTATACCGGACCTTAAAATCGACCGAGCACAAATCAGGATCAAACCAATTATAAATCGTGTCTGTTTTAATATTTGCCACACAAAATAAAAAAAATCGCCAAAAATCCTAATAAACCCAGCATGCCTCTGTGTCAGTAAATCCATGGTCAACAATATTAAAATTTCAATTTGGATTTCCGTTACTTTTAATGAATAACCTAATAATTTTAAAATGATTTAAATCGAAAACGGGTCCAAATGCAAAGATCGACCAAAAATAATTTTTTAGTAATGTAATAAAAATATTTTATTATTTATTTTTCTTAAGTTGTTTTGAATAGCATCGTGGTTTGAAACCCACGTTAAGCTGTAGGTCACCCCTGGCTGACATTACCCAGACGTAAAAAGACAGGGCGCATAATAAGCGGAGCGGCTTCAGTGCATGCACGGCCCAATTCTAAGGTCTATTCTAAAGCTGCTTCCAACAATTCGCCAAACATCTGTCCAATCAAACGAAACTATTTGCGCTCACTTCTAATGCAAAAACTGACAAGCTCTGAATCACCACATTCCCCAAGCCCTTGGAACGACGTGAACTCCGCATAGATAACCTACATTTAGATCCGCAGTGGCAAGAAGCATTTTTAGGATTTTTACGACCTCGCGCAGCAAACAAATGAATGGGTGGACGAACATGCGCACTTAAAAGCCGTGGCAAAATACAAACACCGGCACCCCGTACCATTCGTCCGCGGTCTGATCGTGACGCTCATTAGCTACCGTACTTCGAACAAAAAACCAGGACGCCGTCGACAAATTCTTTCCGATAATGCGGATAGTTTGTTTGGCGCCAGGTGTGTTTACCCTCAACTTGCGCCATGAAATGTAACTTTTGTTTCCCGCAGGTTATAACATTGGCAATCCATCGAGATCAGTGGAATTCCGTCAAATTATTGCAAGTTTGGACGCAGCATAAGGTCTAGGGCTGTGAAAACCAATAAAGACCTATCTTGCCTCTATCAATTTTAACAATTTTATTAGTAACATGGCGCAACATACTGGTAATTTTTAATGTTGCGACCATATATCATTTATTTACGAATTTCGTGATTGAACTTACTTGAATATGAATTGAATAAATGGTTTATAGGTTTTATTTGCTTTTTGCTCAATTAGCAGGTTGGGTGAAAGTTTGGGCAAGAAAAATTAGGAAGGGCGCTCGCCCAAACCTGTTCATTCCTGGCGCCGCCACTGGACGTAATATGTTGATAGTGCAAGTTTTAAAGGAAAAGTGTATTTTATTCTTTTTAGAGGATAGAAATAAAAAGTTAATTTTTAAATGGTGATTTAATTTTTAATTTTTTTTTTTGGTTTTGACTGAAAAATAGCCGTTTTAACGTTACCATGGCAGTATAACTAAATAAAATGCTTTGAATAAATATATATTTTAATTTTCATATATTCTCGTACGTCATGATTACCAATAAATGCCTGTCAGAAAAATACGTGATTAATAAGGACATTGTTATCCAATAAAATTGTGCGATTTCAAATTATTACTTTTCGCTGTAAGCTTCGGAAAACGAAAAACTCTGCTGCAGACGAGCAGCTGGCACATTAAAAGGGAAAAGTAGGAAAACGGGAAAATTATTGTATGGGGGCACGTGACAAGTTTACTAATAAAAATAATATTTTATAATGTACTAAGTTGGCTTTATTATGGCTCGTTTTCGTTAACTTTCCTAATATAAATTACTCAGCGGGATTTAACAAAGATGGAACTTACGACACAGTGGAAGCTTCAATACTGGCTGTCCCAACTTAATTTATAAGCTAACTATAACTAACTAATAAACCGTTTTACTGTTCTCAGTTCTTTGCAAAGTTATGGAGAAATATGTTAACTCGCAATTACTTTAATATTTGAAAAAACACAAACTTTGCATGACAGATAGCAGTGGCGGATTTAGGCATGTTGCCGCCCTATGCCTAATTTAACTTGCCGCCCTTTTCGAAGAAATAAAATTTATTAATTTTTATTCAGTATAATTATTATTTAAATACAGCGTGTCCCAACTCTATTTATAAACTAAATAACTTCGCCAATGTACAAGATTCAAAAAAACCTAAAATAAAAAACCTTTATTTGGATACACTCCTTTTATTGACAGTACCTGTTAATATACAAGGTGTCTCAGAAAGGGACATTTTATTGGCAAGTAGATTCTCCACTCTGTGGAATAATTTAAAGTCAAAATTTTTTACCAGTAGCTTGGATTTTAAAGCCTTGTCTTATCTTAACAATTTCTTTTTTATTCATATCCTTATCTCTATTTTAGAAGAAAATAAAATTACTAATTTGCAAACTACAAAACCACTTTAAAAAAAATTATATGCCAAAAAATTAAGGGAGATGTAAAGTTATAACATCCCACACAAACTTTATAGTCTTGTTTAAAAATTTGTATTTTCTTTTAGAATAGAGATACTGTTAGAAATAAAAAAAAAGTTAAGAAAAGATGGGGTTTCAAATCAAATAAACAGGTAAAAAATTGTGACGTTAAATTTTTTCACAAGGTGTTCAAAAATTTGTTCCCTATACAACATTGGGCTCTCCCTCCCCTGTAAAACATCTAATTCTATATAACTTTCTGCAATCCCCATATTAAATATTAAGCTTAATGGAAGGATCTACAACTGGGCCAAAAGATAATTAAAATCTGTCAAAAAACAAAACGTAATTTAAAATTGATCAAAATTTTGCTTGTCCAGTGTGTTTTTCCCCTTTAAATTAAGACACTTTAGATGTATCCCAAGTTCAATCCTCTATGGAATGTTATCATATCTGGGGGTTGGCGTAAAAGACGTATGGTTGACATTTTGGCAAGCAGGAGTAGCGATTTCTTGAAACCGTCCAGTAGGCATTCACAATTATTATTGCTGTTTTAAGCTAAACTCTCATAAGAATGTTTTTATGGCTGTCTTTCTTCAGTGCTCTTTCCCATATACAAAGTGTTTCACAACTTATTCGACAAACTTTAAGGAGAAATTTTACAATAAAAAATAAGAACATATGAACAATGTCCTAAATTTCTTAGTATATAAACTACAGGGTGTAATTTTTTTAAATTATTATTTTTTTACAATAACTTTTAAACGGGAAGCCTCCTATGCACCATAAGACATTTTTGGCATACATAAAAAAAATTAGTGTCCATAAAAGGATTAGGGTAAATATTTTCTAATAAAAAAATGGTACGCCATGTTCTTTACAATGCTCATTTAGTTTAAAACATATTTGATCTCTTGACTTTTTTATTTAATGCATGGTTTGCGTAAATAAATAAAAACCATTTTTAGTAAAATTAGATATATATATATATATATATATATATATATATATATATATATATATATATATATATATATATATATATATATATATATATATATATATATATATATATATATATATATATATATTTATTTTAATGTTTAAGGCCCCATCAACCACGAAGGGTTATTAGAGGCCCCTACTAGTATATACAATTCTTAAATAACAATATTTAAACACAATTAATTTTTTTTTTTTTTTTGAGTTGGTTTAAGTGTTTTTTTGTGAAAAGCAGAGCATAGTGCTTGTGCGTGTACCGCATATTATGTTAAGTGCGTTATTTTAATTTAAAAAAAGAGACATCGTAGGGTAAGCTCTAAATTTTAAGGACATTAGTAATTTAGGTTAGAGACAAATTGCTTATTGGTCAACTTTGACCAGATTGTAATATTAGAAAGTACGTAGGGTGCTTTTTTATAAAAAAAAAAAAAAAATATTCGTAATGTTAGCACACCACCTTCTAGTTGTTTTAAATAATTGTACTAAAAGCCGTTAGTACAATTCTAACATCTAGAAGGCGATGTGTTAACATTTACTCTCAAGGCTTGAGATATTCCATGGTTTAGGTAATATTTCTGTCGCAGCTGTGTTGGGTCTAGACATTCCTTAAATATGTTACGGTTAGTCGATTTGGACATTTTGTACAAATAGGTGAATTCTTTTAAGGAGGAATTCATGACTAAATTTCGTATGCCCTATTCGTAGTCTTGTAAGAATAACTTGGTCTTTTCGGTTTAGGTTGTTGGTATTCCAAGTTTTAACTTAGGCTTAATTTCATTTAGCTTAGTATGTTGATTTGACTAAAGATTCTGCCATTCGTTCTGTGTTTTGTATTTCATTGTTACCTATATTATGCTGAAAAATGGCTTCCTTAGCTGCTGCATCTGCTTTTCGTTTCCCTTTATCCCTATGTGTGATGGTATCCATATAAAGGACACAGATTTTTGGTTACTTTTAAGGTTGTGTAGGGTCTCTTTTTATTGTTTGTAGCAGCGGGTGCCTAGGATATAGTTGTTGAAGTCCCTATTAGTACGAAATGACCCTGTCGAGAAATGGTTTTTATTTATTTACGCAAAAACCCTGCATTAAATAAAACAAAGTCTAAAAATCAAGTTTGTTCTAAACTAAAGGGGCATTGGCGTACCATTTTTTTTATTAAAACATATTTACCTTTAACCTCTCATAACCGACAGTGTGGTGTCTTCTGGTGCATAAGAGCCATCTCCAATTTTTTTTTAATATCTGCCTTGGTGTAAAAGTTATAATAAAATAACAAAAAAAATTGAAGGTGTTTACCACCCTGTAGTTCAAAAACTAGGACGTTTAGGACATTGCTCATACAAAGTATTTTTCTAATTTTTTATTGTAAATTTGGCTCCTAAAGTTTGTCGGATACAGTGCCGTATTATCCATTAGGCTGACTATGCTACAGCCTAGGGCGCCATGAAAAAAAAATAGGCGCCAGACAGGGGAGTAATAGGCGCTAGACAGGGAAGTTTCTAAAAAGTTTAGGTCGGGTGGGGATTAGAAATAATTTTTTTGCCTGCAAATAAATAAAATAGATGCGAAAAGGAGAGAATTAACTGAAAATAGGCGCTATGGAGGTAAAGACTTTTTTTTTTTTTTGCTCTTCAAAATTTTTTTAGTGGAAAACAGGCGAACACCCTGTAGATTTGTTAAAGACAACATAATATATAAGAGAACAAAATATAAACAAAAGTCATGGAACAATATACGGCCAAACAACGTGTTAAAATTAATTATTCAAGCCCATTATGAAAACACCCATCAAGGAATAATACAGTTCGTGCTTTACGTGAACTTTTACGTTTAATAAAGTGCGCTATTCGAACATGATAATAGAGTTTTTTCTGGAAGCAGTTCAAAGATATGGACTTCGAAGATCTCTGGTTTCAACAGGACGGTGCTACCTTCACACATGCGCGGCAAGTGTCCAGGTCGCATTATTTCACGTAACCGCGATATCAATTGGTAAATTAACCCCTTTAGATTATTTTCTTTGGCTGTATCTTAAAAGCAAAACCTACGAGAATAACCTGAACACCATTGCTGAGCTGAAACTGGTATTTAGACTCAAAATTACCAACATAGGACCTGATTTGTGCCTCAAAATGGTCAAAAATTTCTAGAACTCATTTACTTGATATCATCTTTTATGCATAATTGTAATGAACTACTCTTAAAGGAAAAATAAAAACGTTTTATTAATTTTCAATCTTTTTTATACTTTTAATGTAGAAACTTAATTTGAATCACCCTTTACAACAAATTGTGACTACAGCTACAACAAAAAAGGAAAACAATATTAAGCCGCCTAATTTTTAACTCTTAAAAGACATGTTTTTGCTTTTTTGCCGACTTGATTCTCATTTTCCAATACTAGAATAAAAATGTCAATATTATCTCCCGATATTTTTTTACTTAAACTTTGTTTAAATACCGTAATTTTAAAAAACCCTTAGATTGCACCACAATTTTTCCGTATGCCCCAGTTTCTGTCTTTTCGGCCAATCTCGCGTCGCGGCGCCGGAGATGCGTCTGGGCCAGTGGCGTCAGTCTGCGTCCCGACGCCATTAATTCGGCAAACAGTGCCTTAATGATAGAATCAACAGTGTGCCGCTGCCTTTTAATGTTCCTTTTTCTCTTACGTCCGTATTTTCCCCAAGTTTTAGCCTGTAATTTTCAAATATTTCAATTTTCGTATTTGAATATTTCATTTCATTTGGATATGTTTTTCAAATATTTGAAAGGGTCTTTATAATTTGATTTTTCCCAATTAAAGGATATGATATATGCATATGTTGACTAAAAATTTGAATTTTAGATATTAGTAATGTAGGTATATTTTGACCTTTAGTACGATGCAAAGGGAAAGCTTCATTAAATAAAAAAATACGTGCTTTTTTTTGATGTACCATAACATATTGCAGTTTGTCTGAATGTGATAGACAATGTAAACTTACACTTGACTGTCGGGTGATTGCCGGTGCGTTAAAGCGCTGGGTTGTTAAGCGCCCAACTGACGTAGGCTTGGTTATTTATAAGTTTGGTCAGACATTAAGTGGTTAGCCTAACAAAAGACTGTCCAAAAGTGTAAAATGTATCCAAGCTAAAGTCCTGCCAAGACCAAGGCGCCGGAACACACTTTACCGTGTCCTACGCAACCGCAGACTTGCGGACCCCAACCAATTAAATATTAGGGATATGTATTTATGTATGTACGACCTTTCCTGGTTGGGAATCCGATCTTAAGTTGTGAATAGGACATCCGTGGTTTCGGACCCACGTTAAGCTGTAGATCCTGTCTGGCTGACACTCCCCAGAAGAAAAACCAGGGTGCACCATAAAGGTCGGGCCTTACATAACCGAAACGAGCCCGTGGCCGTGCGCTTCACCGTTGTAATGTAGGGAGATGCGGTGCAAAAGTTTTGTATTTAATCAAGCTGCAGTAATATGAGTCAATTATACCACGCCTTAAAGTACACCTGATCATGAATAAAATCTTTACAAATAAGGTAACACAGTTTTAAGGATTGACTACATATAACCACACCGAGTCCTGCATCGTAGCACGGCCGTGACTCGGTTTTGAAATGTACCGTTGTAATCAAATGCCGTAGGCATAATATTACTGCTTTGTGCTCAACCACATACCCCTCACCGCATTTTAACAAGTAAACAAACATAAGTTCAAATTATTTTTCGAAATCCTAAATTAAAAAACTCATAAAACAAAAAAAAACAATGTATTCGTAACTTTTACTCACATATTATTCACAAGATGCAACAATAAAATTAATTTTACACTTTAAATACTAATTATTACTAATTTTTGGAATAACCTTTAACAACTAACTTTTAATTTCATACGTAATGAACTGATATAGTTTGTCCAACGTACCATTTTTCGGGTGGCAATACGTATTTTTTAGAGAAATGTCAATCAGTAAATTTGGTTTTTAGATTTAAGTTGGCTGCGCTGAAGTTCATGACCATACTGAAGGAATTTTTGAAAATTTTATTATCTTTAAAAAATGCTTAGATTTCAGTGACTAAATTTAGCTGTGTTTTTTCTTGCTTATATATTTATATAAACTTGTTTAATTATACCATTTTATTAACAAACATTTCCGTTAAACCACAGAATAAAAAGTTCTGTTTCTGCTACATTAAAAAACAGACAGGTTAAAGTTAAAGCATCTAAATTAGTTCTCATATTTTTATATTATGAATGACATCAGAATAGGGCTAAAAAGTGTAGATTAATAGTTATTTAGGTACTTTTTTACTTATCGAGCATATCATCGATTTTATTTAAAATTTGTATAGGGTTTTTTACGGCGCTGATCACAAAATATATTGCAGTTTTTAATATATTCTAATATCTTACTTTAAAGTAACGGATGATTCTTCTATATTCCCCATTTTTATGCAATTTTACTATTTTTTAAAAATAAGTATGGATATATTTGCATTTAATTCATCTGACATAACTTCTTTATTTGGCTCCTATATTTAATTATAAAATAAATAAAACAAAGCAGTTATCATGTATTTATTTTAGAGTATCATTACACAATAAGAGGCTTATATGCTATAAAATAAATTTATCAGTTACAGTAATTATTTATAGATTATACAGATTTAGCTAAATAAATAACACATAGGCAATGTGAGGAAGAGACAGTCTAACGTAAATACCGACATGTAAACATTTCCGATTGGATGACTAATAGTACATCCATACTTTTAACTATTACTTATACAGTATACCTACGTTTTAAGCCTTAGATATCACCATGCATATGCACGTGAAAATGTAGGTTCAGAAATAACAGTGGTGTATTTTTGTTATTTTTTATAATAAAAGCAAACAAGTAAAATACATACACCGTAAACTTTTTAGATATGAAAAGCCAATATTTAAAGGGCACGGGCTTTTTATTATTATAGTAAATGTGTTTCCTTAAGTAGTCGGAGATACTTAGTTTATTAATAGGGGACTTAAAGATATAAAAGTTTTGTGAATAACAAACAACCTATGCTTCTGCACGCGGCTGCTACCAGGGAATCTAGGCAGTCTTAGGATGGAGGAGCAGAGAAAGTGGGAGGTCTGGTGCTTTCGCAGCTAAACTATATTTTCATGCTTGTAAGTCCTAATTGGTGTTTTGTTGGGATTAACTAGTGAGAATGGGTTAAGTTCATCAATCATCATACCATTTATCAATTATTGGACCAGTATTAAATAGACCTATCAGTACTGTTAGTAAGAAGGGACTAAGTTGTATAGTAGGTTGGAACTAAAGAGAAAACATATATACTAGGTTATGTTTATCATATACCTTCGAGGCATCACTGTTTAGAGATAAGATTTAAATTCCTAAAAACTGGAGATATAGTAAACACTGGAATCCATACCCTAAAAACAGATGTTAAAAATATATGTATATTCTGGGTTTTAATAACAATAAAAACAAGTCCCAATACTTACCCGAAATAAAACAAATTATAAACTATAAAAAATGTCAATAAAAAGTCCAACTAAAAATCACAAAACCCGAAAGAAAATTCAAAATCCGTTACTGGATGACAACTATCAATCAGTGGCTTTGGTTTTGTTAAGAAAAGTCAGTTCTGTCAATTTTTGGTAATTTCAGGTTAGCCACACGAAAAATGGTACGTTGGTCAAACTTTATAAAGGTGACGCCCGTAAACTTCAAGTTTGCTTCGGGAAACATCGGCGCTATCAGATCAACGTATGATTTTATTTCCTGGGCATGTTTCAGACCGTACGATGCCGGTCTTATGGGATATCAGTGTGGTTATTTCTGGCCAGACTTTTTACCTATTCTACACTTAAAGTTAAGTAAGGGGATCAGAGATAGGTTAAAGAAAGGGGATCAGAGATAGGTAGGATCCAGCCCCTCCAAATCCATTCAATCCTTACACTTATTGGCTGTTTGGCCTAACGTGTAAGGCGTCAGGTCATTGAGCGCACAACCGACGTGAGGTGGGTTCGAATCCTGCCGGTGGCCAAAGCCAGAAATTTAGTGGTATGCTCAACAAGACAGACAAAGTGCAAAATGTATCGACGCTAATAGCCAGCAAGGACTAAGGCGCCGGAACACACTTTGTCGTGTCTTGCGCAACCGTAGACATGCGGTACCCAGTTGGTAGGTTCAGTAATGCCCCCTGGGTGGGGACGAGGTCAAAGTTGTCGCTCATAGGACCGTGGTTCGGAACCCACGGTAAGCTGTTTGGTCTCGTCTGGCTGATATCATCCAGACGTAAAAGACAGGGCGCACAATAAGCCGAGCGGCTTCAGTGCATGGGTTATCCCGGCCCTATTGGAAGGTATAAGGTCTACACTTAAAAATGGACAGAGATAGTACTGCTCGAAACGTTGCATGAATAAATAAAATAAAGACAATGGAAGTCTGAAACTCTTCTTCTTTTAATACTAATAATATTGCACTTTAATTAAAATTGGCGAGAGACAAGTGGGATCGTTTTCTTGTTGGTTTTTCGCAAATCTCTTACATAAACGATGACAAAGGCAAACAACAAGCGACTACAGGTGTGGGATAAAAAGTCCTTAGGAAGATATTTGGGCCAACGCTTTATGGAGCAACCGGACGATAAAAATTAGCACTAGAAGAACTATACGCAGACACCAACATAATAAAGACAAAAAGCAGTTTTAAAAAATTATTACATATCCCTATTCGTCGGATGCGCTTGCGCAGAAGCGATACTTAAGTTCCAATCCGTTACATAAAACTTATTAAGAGGGCACACATATCCGTATTGCGATCGGTAACATATCCCGAATTTGGTACGTCAAAATTTTAAAAGTAAAAGATTCATAACCATAAAATTTAATTGATTGATTGATTAACAAGTAAGTTAAAAGCTAAAACCTAAAAACATTGGATCCAAAATTGCATCCATTGTTAAATAAAAAGCTCCCTCTTCATTTTACAATAAACACATAAGCAGATTTTGATTTTCCACTCTGAAAAACCTTTTATAATCGAATTTTGTGGAAAAATGTGTAATAGTACTGTATCTCGCAAATAGGGGTGTACGAATAATTTGCACTTACAAATAATTCGTATCGAATCGAATATAAATATTCGATTCGAAACTCGAATCGAATAATTCGTAAATTCGAATTATTCGAAAGTTCCCGAATAATTCGAAGAAATTTCGAATAATTAGTTTTTTTTCGAATAATTCGAAATTTTTTTGATTATATGAAATTTTTTCGAATTATTTATTACGAATTATTGCCTTTTAAAAACACCCTATAAAACTTTAACATGAGATAATCAGCTTCTAATTTTAAAACACCCTGTATTTGTATAGTCCTGCTCTAAAAAATAAATTTATATAACGACAAAAAAAAGATCCTACAGGAATCGACGTCACGTGCCTGGATTTCGATTTGATATTTTACGACTGTAATAAACAGCAAGCTCTTAGGGCTATTGCCCCTTTATTTCTTAATGAACTCCTAAGAGTTCTAAGAGCGATAATTAGAAACTACAGGCCATTAGGGTTAGATTCTGATGAGAAAATAAATGGTTTGGATAAATATTTATTTCACGTCACGAAGTCTCTCAAATTTCTTGTTACATGATTAAGTTGGGTCGTATTTCCTCAAAACATTTTTTTTTCAAATGTAAAGGGTTTTCGTTTATATTTTTCCACCTACTTTCACCTATAACCGAAAAGCATAGAAAACAAAACTCTTGTATAAAAGTTTTATACTCTTTTATCTATTATCTCCTGAGTATAAAATAAATAATAGTTTAAAAAACTAAAAACACGCTTTTATATGCAACCGAACTAAAAATTAGAAAATAATTTTTCATTAAAAAAATATTGTCACTTCATAGTAAAAAGCGTGGGGTGCTTAATATATTAAATGTTATAATTATTATATTTGCCAATATCTATGATGGAAAAGTTATAAAAAAATAGTAAAATGCACCCCACGCTTTTTACTATGAAGTGACAATATTTTTTTAATGAAAAATTATTTTCTAATTTTTAGTTCGGTTGCATATAAAAGCGTGTTTTTAGTTTTTTAAATTATTATTTATTTTTCATTTTTAGTTCGATATGCATTTATGTATGTATAAAAGTTTGGAATGTTGCCAACAGATGGCAACCCACTAAAAATTTTTTTCGCCATTTTGTCAAGAGCAGCAAAGTTTTTCAGATGGACTTTCTGAAAATAACCTAATATAAAATTTGAGTAAAATCGATTCAGATCGAACTCTTGAAATGGCCGGTGGTTGGTACCACTGGGACGTACAGGTGACAGATGACACTTGGTGGTATCAAGCAGTGGTTATAATAATATAATGGATTTTTTTTTCCTGGCGATCCAAACCAGGATAACGGGATACTGTTTGCAGATTATTGCATTGTCATGGGTCCTTAATACGTGTGCAAAGTTTCAAAGAAATCGAATAGCTGGAAGTTGGTTAAAATTAGGCTCAAAGATTCCGTTACATTCATAGATGGATAGATAGATGGATAGATAGTTACAACCCAAGTTAATAAAAGCGTGTTAAAAAGAAACTAAAGAACATCAAAAACTCATGAAAAATGAAGAGGTCAACTTTCTTTAAATGGGACACCCTGTATAGTATCTCACCATTATAAAAGTCTTTTAAAAATCTTTACAAAAATACAATATTTAGTATATTAGGTATCTTTAATAGTTTAGGAAATATGGCCATTTAAATCTGGATATAATTTCTATTACATCTACAGTCTCACCTAGGTAGGTATAATGAAAGTACTGTATATGTAATATCTACTATCTTTTGGTTTAAGTGGTCATATTTTAAAAACTATTAAAGATAGATATATCAAATGTGGTATTTTTGTGAAGCTTTTAAAATTCCTCTTTAATGGTGACATAATATACAGGATGTTCTATTAAAAAAGTTTACTTCCTCAGTTTTCGATGTTTATTTTTTTCTTTTTAATGCCCAAAACATAAAAAATAAAAAGATACGATTTTTTACACAGGACGTTTTTTTATCCTTGTTGGTTATAGTCAAAAGTGGGTGGCAAAATATAAATAAAAATCCTATATTTTAGCAAATTTTATTTTCAGCTGTAGAGATAAAATTATTAAAGGGCAGATTTATTTTTGTAACTGAATGAACATTACGTTCTTGACAACAATAAAAAAGACGTTTTCTTTTTAAACTCTTTTTGTCTATCTTAATGTTTTAAATTTATTTATATAATGATTCCATAATCATGCACAGAAATGCTGCTTTTTTACGCAAAGACAATAAATTAATTTAAAAAAAATGTATGGAAATTTTAATAGTAATTTATGTAACAAGTGCATAGTGATACTTTTTTTACGAATGGGAAGTTTGACAGCACGAGCAGTTAGACGAGTGCAGCAATCCCATGAGTAAAAAAAGACACTTTATTGTGTTACATACTATATTTTTCCACGACCGTATAAAAATTTTTCAAAATACAATTTTATATTATATGTTTTATTCATTTTAATTTTTGTAGCACAGTCGTTATATTGCAACAAAAAATCATAGTCTCCGTATTTTTAAAAAACAATTATCCTCTTTGTAACTATACATTTATTATTTAATTTTAGAAAATTGCATGTACTTACTTTTTGTAGAAATAATACTAAAACAGTATAAATTCCTTTTTAATTTCTTAGTCATCAAAATTTGCAAACTGTCAAATTTTAAAACTAGTGGCACATGAACTAAACGAAATAATGACCAAATCAAAGGTAACTTGACCCTTTGTTTCAGTTGATGTCGCGTTTACTGTTACATTGCATAAATTGATATTTAAGTTTATTGTAGTAGGCATGGAAACAAAACACTAATTCAAAGTGTGACAAAAGTTTCAAAGTGTTAAAAAAAGTAACCTTTTTTTACACTTTATGTAGTGTACTAGAATGGAGTACTTTAACTTGTGTTCAGAAAACTCTGGCAGAATTTAGGTTTTGGTGTAATTTTAATAATCTTATTCTTAATGAAAATAAAACAAAGTTTTTGGTATTTAATAATAGAAAAAAACTAATATTCAGGGAATTAGCCTAAAAAATGGATCATACCTTCCAGTAAGCAATGAGGTCAAATTTTTGGGATTTTTGGTAAATGATGATTTGCGGTGGTATGGCCATATAGATTATATTAGTAAAAAATTCGATGTTATCTGTAAATTATCTGCCTAATATGTATTATAATAGCTTGGTATATTGTCATCTAAGCTACAACATTGTCTTATGGAGTTCATCAACTAATATCCAAAGAGTTTTTATTAACCAAAAAAAAGTAGTTAGATTGATATTTGGTTTGCCCTATCGAGAAAGCTGTAAAGCAACTTTCATTAAAAATGGAATTCTTTCAGTCCCCTTCTCTATTATGTATAAATTACTTTTATTTATCAAGAGTAGTCCACAAAGATTTGAAAGACATAATCACATGTATGCTACAAGAAATTAAGATGGCTTTATCGTTAAAAAGCACAAAACGGCGAGCAGTGGTGTAGTGGCTAGCGTGTCAGCCTCTTACCGCAGCGATCCGGGTTCGAATCTCGGAGTTGGACATCGGATTTTTAATATCTCGTCACCTCACAGTTGGCAATGGCAAACCACTGTGTAGTATTCTGCCATTTCTAGGTAGTAGTTATTTAAAAATAACGTCCGTGGTGGCACTACCGCCTTGTCTAAAAGGTGCTGTGAAATGCAACTGCATGTTTCAGTGCTTGGATAACGTTGACGGAACACGACAATATTGGGTTAAACATCCAGTAAGCCGGCACTCACGCTACACTGGTATTTAGGCATAAGCCTTCGTGAAATGTCATAAAGATAAAAAAAAAGACTAGAATCCGCACCTTCATTGGAGTTAAATTGTTTATACACCTACCACAGCAAATTGGGGAACTTAAAAATTCTATATTTAAACGTAAAATTAAGAATTATTTGGTAAAAGAGTGCTTTTACTCAGTTAGAGAATTTTTGGACACTAGACATGTTGATTATATATAGTATATACATTTTTTTAAGCATAGTATCTCTGCACATATGTGTTCATTGTTCTTAATTTGTGATATTAGTAGATTTAATTGTTTTTTATTTTTTGTTTGCTAAATGACGACCATATCCAGTATTGTATTGGCTTTTATGTAATATAATAATTTTAATTTAAATTTTGAATTTAAACTTCATGTTAACAATTAAAAAACATCCCTTTTTAACGGTCGTGAAAAAATATTTTTTGTTCTGCCTTTACCGGAGATGGTATGGAAATGGGCTTTAGAAATTACCATCAATAAAAAATTAAATGGTAAATACTAATTTAATCTGTAATCTGTGTCATCTGTAATCCTATTTGTAAACTCAGTGTCGCAACTAGCCCCTGGTTTTTGGGGGCTTAGCCCTTGTTTGTAGAGCATATTTGCCGCAAATCACAAATATACTTTAAATGTTTAATTTTTTTTGTGGGGAGATAATAGCCGTTTCTAGCTAAGCTAAGCCTCCCCAAGCCCCCTTTATTTCGACTATGTGTAAACTTTTTTTAATAATATTAGTAAATAGCTAAGCTGACTTGAAAACAGCAAAAAATTTGTTTTTGCTATTTTCGTATTTCATACAGTGGCGAGCTAGGTAACAATAGACCGCAGCCACAACTAAAATACTTAAAGTAATTTGTTCCGTATTTATGGTACGTATGTACGTATTCTACAGGGTGTTTCAAGACTATGGAATCATTAAAAATAATTTTTAATATTGTTACCAAACAATAAATAGCAACGGTTGCAGCAAAGTAAAGGTTTTAGTTTTCCCTAACCCTTAACTACAGACGCGCCGTTTCTGGAACTACCGGTAAATTTTAACGGTATTGTGTACCCCTCACTTGTTACAGAAGTCCACTGTCCTTTATCAGGTTTAGTAGATTTCTGCCCAGATGTTCATGCGGGAGCGGGTTCCCGCTATGTATGTTCCCAAACAGATTGTGTCTTTTGTGTGTCAGTGCAATGCAGTTATATATTATGTGTGAGGCTGTTTCCTCCTTTTTCCCGTAAAGCCTGCATGTTATGGGTCCATTGTAACTGCCCATTTTTTGCAAGTGTTTCCTTAGATGACAGTGTGCTGTCAGAAGTCCTATTACTTGTCTTAGCTAAGTGCGCTTCAACTGGAGGACCTCAGTTTTTAGTTCCTTGGAAGGATCGCCCAGTGTCTCCTTGGCATGTCTTTGGCCAGGTGATGTATGCCAACGAGCAAGATGTTGTTGTTGAGACCATCTGCTTATCTTTGTTTTCGTCACCTTTTTGGACAGTCCGAGTACTGGCTCTGGACCGTTGAACCTTCTAGATGACCCAGCTCTCGCTAATTCATCTGCTTTTTCATTGCCTTCTATTCCCGAGTGTCCAGGAACCCACAGAAGTTCTATCCTGTTGTTCCTGGCGGCGAGCTCTTTGATACTATTTAGGCATTCCATCGTAATTTTGGATATTATACGATGGGCATTTAAGGCTTTTAGAGCAGCCTGGCTGTCCAAGAGAATGTGGAATGATGTGGTTGTGATACCCTCTTCTCATATTCTCTTGAACGCATACTAGAATAGCAAATTTTTCTGCCTGGTATACAGTGGCTCGCCTTCCTAATGGGAGGCTAAAAGTCGCTTTGGGCCTTGCCCCAAATATACTAGCACCTACTCCATCATCCGTCTTTGAGCCATCGGTGTACCAAACCAAGCCTATGTCAAGTGATGGAAGTGTTCCATTTGTCCATATGTCAGAATTACAGCTGACCTCATATGGATTTTCGAAGTTGTAGACCCCAGTCATGTGGTCTGATCTCACGTTCAAGGGCTGTAGGTCGATAATTCCCGTTACCCTGGTGTGACCGTGTCCTCCAGGATGTTGTTTCCAGGTCCCAGTATTTAATATTCTATAGGCGCTATTTATAGCCTCCGTCTTTGGGCCTTGCCCCAAATACACTAGCACCTACTCCATCATCCGTCTTTGAGCCATCGGTGTACCAAACCAGCCTATGTCAAGTGATGGAAGTGTTCCATTTGTCCATATGTCAGGATTACAGCTGACCTTATATGGTTTTTCGAAGTTGTAGACCCTAGTCATGTGGTCTGATCTCACGTTCAAGGGCTGTAGGTCGATAATTCCCGTTACCCTAGTGTGACCGTGTCCTGCCAGGATGTTGTTTCCAGGTCCCAGTATTTATCATTCTATAGGCGCTATTTATAGCCTCCGTCTTAATAAAAATGTCCAAGGGCGTTAGGCCCAGGATTATTTCCAAAGCCTTAAAAGGTGTACTCTGTATAACAAACAGGTTTATTTAATTATGGTGCCCTAATAACACATAATGTTTGACTTCCTTTAAAATAAACACCTTATTCTAAAACATCCTGTGATTTTTTATTACAACTCTTAGCTTAAAACCCAAATACTATGCCTACCTAACATATTAAATAACTTTGGAAGTTTATCCACATGGATGGCTAAATTTTATCAGTTTTCCTCTCCTTTATTTAAATTTACCTTTAAGGGTGACTATATGTGTGGATATAATATGGACCGCATAAAAAGGGAAGAATGAATATGCTGCCAAAATAATACGGTCGTCAGTAAAAAATAAAGGATATTTAACAGTATATTTTATGGCTTTGGAACCTTTTAGCTCATTGAACTTATTCTGTAGGTTTAGAAGAAAAAATATGGTTTGTTCTATTCTCTTCTCTCTATTAAATTAAATATATTTTTACATAAATTAGTTAAATAATTTAGTGTAATGGAAAATGGTAAAATAGTTTATTACACAAAGTATTTCACTCCTTTTAAAGACACTTAAAAGAAAACATTATGTTTTTTCATTTTATCCACCACAACTCTCTCCTCAGACTGTTTATTACTAGTACGAGCTCAGAATAGAAGGCGACCTTCACCTATCTACCGGATAAAAACTGTTTAATATTAAAGATAGTATTTAAACAAAGGTATTGCCATAGGGTTGCCTAAAAAATTGGTTAAGGCCATATTTAATTTAAAAAAGTAACCTCAAAATTTTTGAGACACCTTATATATGGCAACAGCTATGTATATTTTTTAATACGTATGTATACTATGTATTAAAATATATAGTGCATTTCTTTAATGCCCCCTTTTATTTTTTAAACGAATCAATTTATAAAAGTAAAACTTTGGAATATGAAATTGATGCATAAATACTATGTTTTAGAGTAAAATTGACAGATGAAAATTTTAAGATGGCGGCTGGGTGCCATCTTAGAGAAAAAAATTAAATGGAAAGGGGCTTCTTGTGCATATCACTTTAAAGCTACTGACTAGTACTTTATAACCCTAGAACATAAAGTCAATACTATTACCTAGTACAAAATGGCGGCACTTTAAACATTACCTAAATACTTGATTTGGATGGCCATATTTCAGAAACTAATAAAGTTAGATGTGCCTAATGTGGTATTTTTTGAAAGCTATTTTAAAGATATTGTTAATGTGATACTGGTAATAATATACAGGGTAGGAAAAAAGTATATATTTTTTAATAACACACTGTATATTATATCACTATTAAAAATATCTTTAAAAGACCATTAAGAAAATACCACATTTAGTACATATTATACTTTTTAGTTTCGGAAATATGGCCATTCAAATCAGATATTTAGGTAATTTGTGTTCTGCCATTTTGTATTAGGTAAAGATATTGACATTATATTCTAGGGTTATAAAGTACTAATGGCGCGCAGCGGTAAACAGATGGGTGAAGGTCGCTTCTTACTCGGATCTTAGAATAGACAGATTATGAAGTTTGGCTCATAGTGGCTTTGCAGGTACCAAAGCTTAATTAACTGAAACTTAACTTTTTTATTTTGCAAAAACTGAATTTTATATAATGTTACTTGAATATACCTATAAGAAGATATTTTTCCAGTCGCCAGACAGTTTTGACAGTTCCAATCACTTGGCAGAGAGAAACATTTTGGGGTGATTCAATGGTCCGAGTAAGTTCAATATGTCTGTTATTTGACAAGATATAATAAAACGTCTTATATAAAAGTTGTAGTGCCTTGATATAAGCATGTCCTAAAATATTTTGATGTTTACAGTCTATCTCCAAAAAAGTTAGTGTTGTGATGTTCGTTTTTTTAGAATTTGTTTTTCGGGACATACTGTAAATATACAAATATGTTTAGGACGTGCTTATATGAAAACCCGTCAACTATTAGATAAGACTTTTTGTCATATCTTGTTATAAACAGAAATATTGGACTCCTCGGACCATTGGGCCACCCAAAAGTTTGTCCGCAAAGGGGTTGGAACTGTCAAAACTGTCTGAGCTGCTAAGGAATATTTTCTAATAGGTACTTAAGTAACATAGATAAAATTCAGATTTTACAAAATGACGACAGCTAAGTTTCAATTAATTAACTTTTGGTACCTAGTACCTGTCAAAGCCACTATGAGTCAAACTTTATAGTCTGTCATGGCAAAGTTTATCAACTAAGAATAGTTAATGCACTCTCTTGCGGCGCGTTTGAAAGTGACTTTCAAACAATGTCGGCAAGGTCGAGAGGTCGAGCCACCGTGTATCGTGCGAAGCGACCGACTACACAGTATAAAAAAGGATAACAGGCTTTGTTTTGGTCAGCAAGTCGTTGGAGGAAAGGCGGGGCAGAAGGGACCTGATCCGAGCAGCGTCGTCGAGTGCATTAACTATTCTTTTAGCTGATTTTTGTTTGATTAATATAGGTATGTCTAGGGTTGCCATAAATTCTATAACCGATATCGGGACACCTGGATTTCTGGTATATTTTAGGGAGTTTAGGAGTGGGGGAGCAAGTGTTTTTGTGTTTTAATGTATTTATAAAATTCAGCAGCATTTTAAAGTTATACTAATACTACAAAATTGCTTCGACAGATTCTACCAACAGCTTGCTTTAGTAAAAAAATCACTCTAACTTGATATTACCATTAAATAAAGGAATTGAAAAAAGTATTTTGATTTTTTTTAATAAATTTTAATGAAGGGGCTCATACAAAATTTAATAGTTTGTTCTGTGTCGTAAATCGGGACTTTTGCTATAAAACTAGGAACGTCGCGACAAAGGGCCTAATAACTGATGACAGTATCAATATATCGGAACGGTATGTCTCAAAATACACCCTCTCTGAATTACACCATTCGTAAGTTGCGTAAAAATCTATTATTTTAAAATATCGCTTAGTAAGCTTGAATTTTATTGAAATTGGTACTAAAGTTGTACGAGTTTATGACTTTAACCACATTTTCATTGTAATGAAAAAAGTGATTAGGCCTCTAAATATTTTAGCCCTGTTATTTTTCAAAGTATTTAATTATTTTATTTAATTCCTTTTTCCGCTGATATTAAATAAAACTCGGCAATAAAATTTTATATTCAATTGTAAGAGATTAGAAGTTCTAGAAAATTGCTTTTATTGCATAAATTTATTGTCAAGAAGATAAGAATAAAATTTTCTGCATAGCCAAAACAATATTATGTACCATCGTGGTAGTCACCCGATCAAAACCCATAATAAATATCGGTTTATCCATCAAAAGATAAGTTTGCATTAGTTATTCTTGACGAATGGAAAGTTTATAAAAAAAGCATTTTATCTTCTGCAATAAAATTTGATGTAAGGTTTATTTTAACCATTGGTTTAATGATGGATAGAAAAAATGGCCTTTTAAAAACTTTGGATCTATGTCACTCCATGATTCTTGGTGGGGATGAAGTTGGTTGGGTATTTATTGGATAATTGGTTCTAAATATTTTTTTCTAACTGTAGTCTAGACGTGTGAACTACCTTTTTGTTTTGTTACTGACTGGTGGCAAATTTTCATAAGGTAAGTGACTTTTTTATAATTCATATATTTTGCAACATGTGTGATGTGTTTTGTTTAAAAACAAAATAATTTAAATTATTAAAAATATATTTAGAAAATTTAAGGGCAAATTTTATCATCAGTAAATAAAAAAGGCATACTGGGTTAGTAACAGTACTGCAACTCTTAAATATCTTTAAAACTGCTAAAGCAACATTTACCAAATTTGGTATCTAAAAGGTATCGAGCATGAAGAATTTTATAGTAATATCGGCACCGTTGCCAGATTTCTGTGTTTTGTGCTACACGTATCTTTTACGCTTTTTAAATGGAATGCTCTACTTATTTTCATTGCAATAAATTGGGCAGGCCAAATTTAATTACTCCACAAATTTTCAAAATTTCATTTTTAATAGCTGCTAAGATATGACAACACCTCATTTTAGGTAAGAAGTTCAGATGCGCTCGAATATGTCTAAAACCGCTTAAGCTGCGCTTACAAATTTATGCATTTACATGTTTCTGGGCTAGCAGAATTGAAGAGTGAAACTGTCATTGTTGCCAGATTCTCTAGTTTTGCGCTACATGCAATATTTTTGGTATTTTGAATGAAATACCCTTTTTATTTTAATTGCAATAAAAGAAAAATGCCAATTCTAATGTTTAAATTTTCCAATTTGAGCTTCATTACTAAGTAGGGACAACACGCAATTTTTTAAATTTGACAACAATGCTGTTATTACCAATTAATTAGACATGACGACAAACTCCTAAATACAAAATTTTGTAAACACAGCTTTAGCGGTTTTGGAAGATATGTGGGCGCGTAAATTACTTTTGCCAAAGTGTAGTGTGTCATATGTCGGCAAGTAAGAGTAGATATAAATTTTGAAAATTTTAAAACTTTATAAAATTTAACCCGTTTAATTTAATGCAATAAAAATAAATAAGGTATTCCATTTAAAAATCTATATAAAAATACGTGTTGCACAAAACTGGCAAATCTGGCAACAGTGTCGATATCACTATTTAATTTTGCATGTTTAAAACACCTTAAATGCCAAATTTGGTAAATAAAGCTTTAGCGGTTTTTAAGATATTTTCAAATTGCGGTACTTTTACTAACCCTGTATATAAATATGGGTCGGCAAATTTTTCGTTTTCACGATACCGGATGTTAAACTTTTAAAGAACTAAAAAATTCAAAAATAATGTTTTTAGATAAATATTGTTAGGCCGGATATAAAACCTATTTAAATAAATCTTTATTGGTGTTGTTTTATAATTGCTAATAAAAAATTATAAAACGTAATTTTTAAAGAAAAACTTCTTGCAATGCTTGTTTTATACAGTATGTCTACGTAAGTTGGCGTCATATGGGAAAGTTTTTTATTATTAATTTTACAAAAAAAAATATTGATAATCTTAATAAAGTTTTACATGTTTAAAACCTAAATTGCAGCCATCAAATACCAAATTGTATTAGTCATATACGAGGTTTGGCCTAAAATGCAATTTTTGCTAAAGAGTAAAGTACCTGTATCTTGGCTAATATCGAAAATTGTTTTACTTTTTTTATTTTGGTACATTAGCTCAATACATTTTATAAAAATAAATTTTATAGGACAATTTAAAATATCCGTTTTAAATTATTATTGTTATCAAAACAAGAACAATGCACAATCCACTAATGAACAAACTTAAATTTTCTCGTTTGTCGCAGAAAAAAAAACATTTTTTGTAAACAAACAAAATTGAACACTAGATTCGATATTTTAAATTCTAAACATCTTTTCTTCTTAATCACAATTTTTTGATAGTAGCAAAAATACAGGTAATTTACGCATAAGCAAAAATTACATTTTTGACCAAACCTCGTAGAGTACTGATACAGTTTGATATATCTAGTGATTGCAATTTAGGTTTCGGAACATGCAAAACTTTTTATTAAGATTATACCTTTTTTCGTAAAATTAATAATAAAATAGTATTTCCATTTGACGCCAACTTACGTAGACACACTGTATGTGGCCTAAGAATATGCAAAGGTGAATTTTATAATTTCTCTCTTAAACTAAATATCACCTTAATGCCAAAAATATCATTGCCAAATTAAAACATAATTTGGCAAAGGATAATAAAGATATAAAAAAAAACATTTTTATACCCTGTATCTTAATAATAAGGAATTTCCGGATCCATGTTTATAAAAACTTTTTTTCATATTTTTCAATAGCAAAATCCGCCCTTTAATTGTGATACCTGCACTCTTGTGCAATTAGTAGACTTTACCTAAATTAGGAAACAAAAATGCATTTTTTTATCTATCTCTTGATTTTTTGTTTTAGTTTCTAAAAAATTATGTAACGACCAACCAGGAAACATGGGAAAAATTTTAAAAACATTAAATTTAGTTAAATTAATTAGTTTACAACTTAAAATTTAAAAAAATATAGTATTGACTTTTATTGTTGCATAACTGTTGTACAAAACTATACAGGATGATCATTCTTAAGTCGGCACCATTGCTAGTTTTCTTATTATTGGAGATACGAAGTCGGTTAAATTAGTAAAGTTAGTACTTGTATCCTGATTAACGTGCTGCCAACCGAAAAACAATTAAACATTAGATTTTCAAGTTATTACAAAAAAAAATAAATAGATAATAAAACTGCACCATTTGAAAGATTTATCAAAGAGCTTAAAAAAGTTCACATGTGATATATTTTTAATAGTTTCGGAAATATAGTCATCTTCGTAAATCGGCATTTTTAAATAAAACACTCTGTATAATACATCACCACTAAAAATATTTTAAAGAGCTTTAAGAAAATACCACATATCATGATATGTCCATCTCTTATAGTTTAAAAAATATGGCCATTCAAATCTGAAAATTATGTTAAATTTGTATTATTATCTTACAGCTCCAAAGCTATAAGCACTAAGTTTAGTGTCGAAGATAAAATAGACACTATATCTACTAATTTTTAGATTTGGATGACCATATTTCCAAAACTATTAGAGATAGACATATCAAATGTGGTATTTTCTTTAAACTCTTTAAAACATCTATTTAATGGTAATGTTATATACAAGTGTTTTTTAAATGTCGGTTTGCTATGAAATTCAAGGTCATATTTCCGAAACTAAGAAAAATTGAATATATTATCACATGTGGACTTGTTTTAAAGATCTTTGATAGATCTTTCGAATGAGTAATACGATATACGGGGTGTTCCATTTTTTCTAATAAATAAAAAAACAATGTTTTTTAATTGGCAGCACGGTAATTAGCGGAAAAAGTACTACAACTCTACCAATTTAACCGACTTTGTATCTTCAATACTAAGGAAGTTACCAATATGTATACCTACTTCCGAAATTGTTATTTTTGTACCAAGGGCGTGAAAAAGCATTTCTACGCTTGCGGCTGAAAGTTGTTGCTCGAGCTCCGCAAGTGCAACAATCAGCTACCTAGTTACCTACTACAAAATGGCGGTACTGAAAATACCTTAATACCTTAGGATGGCCTTATTTCCGAATCTAATAAAGTTAGATACATTTAATGTGGTATTTTCTTAAAGCTTTTTTAAGAATTTATTTAATGATAATATACAGGCTAGGACAAAAAGTATAGATTTTTTAATGACCCAACCTGTATATAATATCATATATATCAAGAAAATACCACATTAGGTATACCCTAACTTTATTAGTTTTGGAGATATCCATCCAAGTATTCAGATAATTTTTAAGTATCGTCATTTTGTGGTAGGTAAAGGTATTTACTTTATATTCTGGGGTTATAAAGCACTCGTTAGGAGCTTTACACTGATGTGCAACAAGACCTCACTTTCAATTTTTTCCAAAATGCACCCCAATCCTTGGTTTGACATTTATATCTGTCATTTCGTGCCTAAAATTTGGTTTAGGTTCTCTTACT